>VONZ01000060.1:987500-1210000 GCA_012976165.1 Labeo catla | reverse complement strand
TCATCCGCTTCCCTATGGGTACGCAAAGATCACTTATACACAGCGTTCTTTACACTTACTTCCAACATGTAATGCCTCACTGTTATTGTGTGTTGTAGACTTGAAGACGATGAGCGAGCGTCTGAAGAGTCGGTACTATACCACACGGAAGCTGTTTATGGCCGACATGCAGAGGATCTTCACTAACTGCCGAGAGTACAACCCTCCTGAAAGCGAGTACTACAAATGTGCCAACCTACTAGAGAAATTCTTCTACACCAAGATCAAAGAGGCGGGCCTCATCGACAAGTAATCCAGCTAGGGGGCGCAAGTAGTCCGTTTCCCTTTCTACCTCTATTTCTCAGCATTTAGCATATAGATGTAACTCCTTTTTATCCCCATTGTTTTCACATCAAAAGGAGTGTTAGCTAAAATGATGACGTTTAAAGGAATAGTTCACCTAAAAATGAACATTTGTTCATCACTTGTTCACCAGTGAATGGGTGCCGTCAGAATTAGAGTTCAAATAGCTGATCAAAACATCACAATGTTCACTATGTTCACTAAAGCTGTCCATCAAATGACCGACTGGAGTCGTGGATTACTTGTGGATTATTGTGATGGTTTCATCCGTTGTTTGGACTCTGACGGCACCCATTCACTGCAGAGGATCCATTAGCGAGCAAGTGATGCTAAATTTTTTCAAATATGTTCTGATGAAGAAACAAACACTTCTGTATCTTGGACTGGTGATTAAATTTTTTCAGGAAATGTTCATTTTTTGGGTGACCTGTTCCTTTGAAGATCAATCTTTGGGGTGTGAATATCCGCATGACCGCCATATGTGAAAAGCCTTTTTTCTTGTCTTAAAAATTCCTTCTGCCAAAACTGCGGAACAATTTTACGGTGCGTACGGCTGGATGCATTTGGCGTGCATGTGTTCTTGCTAGTGTGTGTGTATATAATAGTGAAAAATCTGTTTATATGGATCGATTTTATGAAAAACTGTATATTTTATATAGTAGCAAAGAATGTGGCCTAGAACTCAACCAAGAAAAATGACTCTAATTACCTAATGTTGTATCCTCAAACAGCACTTATTTATTATTAAACCTAAAGAAATGGTGATAAATACTAGTATTGAAAAAAAACATGAAGATTCCTAATCAGAAACTTGCACATTTGCGGTCGTGGCGTAATGAGGAGCATTCCCTGCGCAGTGAGAAAAAAAAAAACAGTCTTAATATGCTTCATATTTATGGCTGTGCTTCTAATAAGAACGTACAGCTTTTGTATGTAAAGATGACATGTGCAATGACTCGCACTATTGTTGTTTTCTAAAATATTTGTACTTTCAAGAGATGGGCTTTGTACTATATTTGGGGGAACGGGGGATAAAGCTATTTTAAGGTCTTTGTACCTTTGCTTTTAAAGACATAGCATATTTTATAGAACGATTAAATCTTTAGAGCAACTAATGTGAAAGAAATGTCTACTTTTGTGTTAGACTGTTTTAGTAGAGGGCAATGTTGCACAAACTGCACAATTCTTTTTCGTTCTTGCACTTTTTGAGATACAGAAATTGTTAAAAAATAATCACAATCATCCATTTTTTTTTGAGTTATTACACGTTTATGTATATTTTATGATTTATTTGGATGCCATTTTTGTTTGCTGACCAATTTAGGTATGAAAATTCTTATGTCTGTTTTTGTTTTTGTTGAAAATGAGTTCAAACTGGATTTCCTGGATTTGTGCAAAATTTGCTGGTCTAGTCTAGCATTTCACCATGTAGCACAATGCTCTCAATGATACTATAAAGCCAAGTAAAGAAAGCCTATTTGCTCATCCAGGAAACCTGTTTCCTACATAGCTGTGCTCGTGTTCTGTCTCTTCACGATCTGATAATAAAATTATTTAAATCAATATTGCCATCATTTATGTATTTGTCAATTAGCCGTCTGCTTCACGTGTGGGTCCTGACCACCCTGTCATGGTTTATTAAGTGCTAATGAACGGCTCATTGTATGTTATCTTTTACTTATACAACGGTTAGTTTTGATCCTTTAATCTGATTGGCTCATAAGCATTCCAAAAATAATATTACAGGGAGAGTTATTTCATTAATTATTCACCCTCATGTCGTTTCAAACTTGTAAGAGCTTTATTCATCTTCAGAAAACAAATTAAGATATTTCTGATAAAATCCAAGACATTTCTGACCCTGCATAGTCAGCAACTACCAGGTTCAAGCCCCAGAAAGATAGTGAGGACATTGTTAAAATAGTCCATGTGACATCAGTGGTTTGTTTTTACATCAGGACATATTTTAGCATTACATCACTTGTTCACCAATGAATCTGGCGTTTTGGCCAGAAGCAGTGGTGGACTTTGTTTCTTACAAATGCAGCTTTTTGTCATTAATTGATGGACTGGACTCTTGTAGATTGTTGTGATGTTTTTATCAGCTCTCATTTTGACAGCACCCATTCACTGCAGAGGATCCATTGGTGAACAAGTGATGTAATGCTAAAATCTTCCAAACCTGTTCAGATGAAGAAACAAACTCATTTATAGTACAACTGTAAAGTATTCACAGCACTTCACTTTTTCCACATTATTATTACTATTACTATTACTTTAATCAAAATTCTACAAACAATACCCCATGATGACAGCATTAAAGAAGTTTGTAAAAAGTACTCATTACTACTACCTGTTTTAGTGACACGCTGGTAACTGGACCTCACATCAAATTGACACATTAATACAAAATAACTTAAATGAAAATTTGTTAGCTAATGAATGTATCAAGGCTAAACAACCACTATGCAGAACAGGGCCGGACTGGGACAAAACTTCAGGCCTGGAAATCTCAGTCATGCAGGCCATCCCATACACTCACAACAAATTATGAAACCATGGACAACCCTAATTTTTTTTGTTTTGTTTTGTTTTGTATGGCCATTACATTTAAATAAATGTTTAAAAACTTAGGCTGGGGTCATGCAAAATAAAAAAAGTCTCTCTTGAACTTCCATTTTCCTTTCCAGTCTCATTTTCCATGATATCTCTCTGCATCTCACTTTTTGTGTTTGCTTTTTTCAATAATTTTCTTGTACCTGTCACTTTTCTCATCAGCCATTTACTGTTAAAAGCAGAACTGTCTCCACCTTGTTGCAAATTCATAGTTTCATATTTTTCTCTTACCAAAAGTAACCATGGTTTATTACAGTAAAAGTATAGTAACCATGTTTTTGGTTCATTTGTGGTTACCATGGTTTAACTATAGTAACCATAGATTTTGGTTGTAATTTTTATAAGGGTTGTGTTGTTATCTGCCCTAGCTCCCTCTGAACGTATTACAAAACAATGTTTTATAACTTTTGTTTGCTAAATTACTACTGTATTGTACTGTAATGATGTCCTTTAGCATAGAGTATTTTGTGTGATAATAGTAATTTAGTTTAGTTTCGTTTATAGTACTAGTGCTGTAGTTGTGTCTTTGTTTACTTAGTTAAGCATTAAACGCTAGCAACTCTTAGCAGCCTGTTTACAGATGAAACTGACCTGCACTTGAAGTCCTGAACATGTCAGTAGTTTTGCCTGTATGATCCACCGCGTCGCTTCCACTCGATTCTCGAGTCACTTGCAACGTTTACTCTGATAGAAACCGTTTGGCGGAGACGCGGAGCGCGCGCGAGCCAAATCGCGTTGCCGGTCAAGACTAACCGATCCATGATTTATTAGAGATTTGTTATTGAACGGTGATCCACCAAATGCTGATTAAAACTAAAGCAACGAGCCTGGTTTTAAAATGTAATAAGTAGAAAGTACAGATATTTGTGTAAAAATGTAAGGAGTAAAAGTAAAAAGTAGTCAGAAAAATAAATAGTGAAGTAAAGTACTGATACCAGAAAAATCTACTTAAGTACTTCGTTACTTCCCATCTCTGGTAATCTAATTTATTAAAAAAAATATAATAATAATATTATTATTATATTATTATTATTATTATTATTATACATACATATATATATATATATATATATATATATATATATATGTATATATATATATACACACACACATACACATCTCTATATCTCACATGTACATAAGTATTCACAGCCTTTGCTCAACACTTTGTTGAAGCACCTTTGGCATCGATTACAGCCTCAAGACTTTTTGAGTATGATGCTACAAGCTTGGCACACCTATATTTGGGCAGCTTCTGCCATTCTTCTTTACAAGACCTCTCAAGCTCCATCAGGTTGGATGGGGAGCATTGGTGCACAGACATTTTCAGATCTCTTCAGATGTACAATTGGGTTCAAATCTGGGCTCTGGCTGGGCCACTCAAGAAAATTCACAGAGTTGTACCTTAGCCACTCTTTTATGCTTAGGTCGTTGTTCTATTGGTAGATGAGCCGTCGCCCCAGTCTGAGGTCCAGAGTGCTTTGGAGAAAGTTTTTTCTATATGGATGTCTCTGTACATTACTGCATTCATCTTTCTCTCGCTCTGGACTAGTCTCCCAGTGCTTGCTGCTGAAAAACATCCCCACAGCATATTGCTACCACCACCATCTTTCACTGTAGGGATGGTATTGGCCAGGTGATGAGTGGTGCCTGGTTTCCTCCAGACATGAGTGCAATCTTTGTTTCATCAGACTAGAGAATTTTGTTTCTCATGGTCTGGGAGTCCATCAGGTGCCTTTTGGCAAACTCTAGGAGGACTGTCATGTGCCTTTTACTGAGGAATGGCTTCCGTCTGGCCACTCTACCAGACAGGCCTGATTGGTGGAGTGCTGTAGAGATGGTTGTTCTTCTGGAAGGTTCTCCTCTCTCCACAGAGAAATTCTGGCACTCTTTCAGAGTGACCATAGGGTTCTTGGTCACCTTCCTGACTAAGGCCCTTCTCCCCCGATCGCTCAGTTTGGCCGAGTGGCCCTCTCTAGGAAGAGTCCTGATGGTTCCAAACTTCTTACATTCTTCATGGAGGCCACTGTGTTCATTGGGACCTTTAATGCTGCAGAAAATTTACTGTACCCTTCCCCAGATCTGTGCCTTGATACAGTCCTGTCTCAGAGGTCTATAGACAATTCCTTGGACTTCATGGCTTGGCTTGTGCTCTGACATGCACGGTTAACTATGGGACCTTATACAGACAGGTGTGTGCATTTCCAAATCATGTCCAATCAACTGAATTTACCACACGTGGACTCCAATAAAGTTGGATGATCAGTGGAAACAGGATGCACCTGAACTCAATTTAGTGAATATTTAAGTACATGTGATTTTTTTTCGTTTTTTATAAATTTGCAAAGATTTCAAACAAACTTTTTGAAAATAATTAATTTAATCCATTTTGGAATAAGGCTGTAACATGACAAAATGTAGAAAAAGTGAAGTGCTGTGAATGTTTTATGGATGCACTGTACATCTTGGGTGACCTGAATGTGAGTATATTTTCAGCATTTTTTTATTTGTGGGTAAACAATTCCCTTAAATAGTGCAAATATAGTGTAGTAAAGAGTTCATACACGACTGAAGAACTAAATAATTTAATGTATGGCTAAAGGTCATATCATGACACTTCTGAACAGGAAAGTATGACATACAGTCAGTATGATGTACAACAGAGATGCCTACAACTCAAAAATAAGAACCATTGTTTAGGAACAATGCCAGATTTTTAATTTCCAAATCTGGTCACAGCTAAAAATCACATTTATTTGACATGTTACAACACAACAGTTTTTAGAACCAACCAGCTATCCAGAATACGTCACAGTATAATATTTCTGGCTAGTGGGCAACAATTAAAAGAGTAAATACATAAAAGCGCATATAGTTAGAAGACAAGCTTGGCTTTAAAACAGATAGTTCACCCAAAAATGAAAATTCTATCATTAATTACCCTCATGACCTCCGTTCATCTTCGGAACACAAATTAAGATATTTTTGATGAAATCAGAGCTTTCTGACCCTGCATAGACAGCAATGCAACTACCATGTTCAAGGGCCAGAAAGGTAGTGAGGACATTGTTAAAATAGTCCATGTGACATCAGTGGTTCAACCTTAATTTTATGAAGCTACAAGAATAGTTTGTTTTCAGGAGAGAACCACAATTTTTGTAACTTCATAAAATAAGGTTGAACCGCTGATGTCACATGGACTATTTTAAAAATGTCCTCACTAACTTTCTGTGCCTTGAATGTGTCAGTTGCTTTGCTGTCTATGCAGAGTCAAAAAGCTCTCGGATTTCATCAAAAATATCTTAAATTGCGTTCAGAAGATAAACAAAGGTCTTGCGGGTTTGGAACGACATGAGGGTAATTAATGACAGAAGTTTAATTTTTGGGTGAACTATTCCTTTAAAAGAAACCCCTTAATTGCAGGGTTGCATCTAAAAGAAAAACTAAAAGCTTTCTTACCTATGTTGAAAGATTTGCTAAGGAGTACTTGTAAGAGATGTGTACATGCTAAGACTCTTCCATTTCAACCAAAATTTCAAATATAACTTTCTCCGTGTCTTTTAAGCTCTGTCTGAAGAGCTGAGCGTGTTGCCATGACACTTCACCCTCTCCTCCTGTGAGCTCCGCCTCCACAATCAGCTCTTTGCCTCCGGACAGAGTTGAAGAGGAGTGCAGTTCACCATCTGTGAAAACAAACCGATTACTAATATTATAATCAAGCTTAATTAGTGGCAATCATGTTACATTTAAAAACCCATTTCAGAAATGAGCTCTCGAAGCACAGAGAGCAGTGATTCACCCTGATAAACAAAGCGCAGAGACTCATACCTCCAGGGAACTCTACGGTGGTCTCGGCAGAATGTAAACTCCAGCGCACGCTGCCTGACTGGAAGGTCTGGCTGAAGGCTCGGACCGAAGCGGACTTTATCTTCATCCCAACTGGAGCGCAGTTAAATTTCCAGCTTATCTTCCCAAAGGAGGAGCCCTCTGTTCGTGCCAAATACACCTACAATAACAGAACCAGCACTGTAAGTAATGCATTTAAACCCAAGTAAATATCTGTAAAGGGATAGTTCACTAAAAAAAAGAAAATTCTGTGATTAATTACTCACCCTCATGTCATTCCAAACCTGTAAGACCTTTGTTCATCTTCGGAACACAAATTAGGATATTTTTGATAAAATCTGAGAGTTTTCTGACCCTGCATAGACAGCAATGCAACTGACACTTTCAAGGCCCAGAAAGGTAGTAATAACATTGTTAAAATAGCCCATGTGACATCAGTGGTTCAACTGGTAGTTGTGTTGCTGTCTATGCAGAGTCAGAAAGCTCTCGCATTTCATCAAAAAATATCTTAATTTGTGTTCCGAAGATGAATGAAGGTCTTACGGGTTTGGAACAACATGAGAGTGAGTAATTAATGACAGAATTTTCTTTTTTGGGTGAAATATCCCTTTAAGGGAACAATGCCTAATATGATAGAAAGACATGATGGTATGAAAGTTCGATAATGACTTTCATTTAATGTCCTACATGCAACCATTCAAAACTTTAGGGTCAGTAAGATTTTAATACTTTAATTTAGCAAAGAAAAATTACTTTCATTAAAGTGACAGTAAAGACATTCATAATGTTACAAACAGTTACCATTTTTAACAAATAATATTCCGTTGGACTTTCAATTCACTAAAGAATCCTGAAAAAATTGATCATGGTTTCTATAAAAATAATAAGCAAAATAAGTAACAACTGCTGAAAACTCAGCTTTTCCATCGGAGGAATAACATTTAAAAATATTTTAAAATAGTAAACATTTTAATTTGTAATAATATTTAACAATATCACTGTTTTTACTGTCAACAAAATTGAAACGTCATGAATTTATAGAAAACAAAAATATGCAGCTAACCAATTGGTACTACCAGATTAATATTATAAAAATTAAATAAAAAATATGATAAACAATCAGGAAATGAAATTTAACATAAATTTAACTATAAGAAAAAAAATGTATAATTAGACATCAAAACAACAGTTTATCGCTAATAGTGGTTATTTAAAGAGAATAAATAAACGACTAAAAGAAACAAACCATCTGCCAGTCCTGCTCTTCTTTCCTGAACACATTTTCGGTCTTCCAAGCACCTCTCTGCCATCCTGGGATAGTCTCTTCGCCATTGCTCCGTCTGAAGTAACAGTTTTTGGTCACGTTGTAGCAAATGTGAAACAACTTGCTTTGCTTTTCAGATTCTGAAGGAATGAAGATACGTTCCTGTGCATCCTGAAAGGAAACGTACATTAAAAAAATATATGTGACCCTGGACCACCAAACCAGTCATGAGTAGCATGAGTATATTTGTAGCAATAGCCAAAAATACATTGTATGGGTCAAGATTTTTCTTTTATGCCAAAAATCATTAGGATATTAAATAAAGATCATGTCCAATGAAGATATTTTGTACATTTCCTACCATAAATATTTCAAAGCTTAATTTTTGATTAGTAATATGCATTGCTAAGAACTTCTCAATAATTAGATTTTTTTGCACCCTCAGATTCCAGATTTTCAAAAAGTTGTAGCTCGGCCAAATATTGTCCTATTCTAACAAACCATACATCAATGGAAAGCTTCATTTATTCAGATGTATAAATCTAAATTTCCAAAAACTGACCCTTATGACTGGTTCTGTGGTCTAGGATCACATATATAAAATCACCCCAATTGCATAATCAGTGAAACAATGGTTTTACAGACTATCATCTCACCCCTTCAGCGTCACTTGCTCCAGTCTCCCCTCGAGCCACCCTCCAAGCCAGAGATCCTGAGATGCGACCTCCCAGCTCTCCAGATGCAGGAGTCTTGGGAGAAATAAACTCCACCAGCTCCACCAGCAGTCTTTGCAACAGCTGCTGCTTCCTCTCTGCTCCTAGAGACTGCTGCCTCTACAGGTATGAAGTGGAAATGACCATCAGATTAATTTATTTGAGGAAGCAATGAAAGGAAGTGCAAGAAAAGAGAAACGTACCGTAGCATTGAGTCCGTTAAGCGTATGAAGCAGCCATGTTTCCTGCACCTGTGTGCGTCTGGAAAGAACCTCTGGGTGTTTACAGGAGTACCTCCATGTCACATCCACAACCTGGTCCTTAGAGAACGCCAGGATGTAAGAGAGTTTCTTCCCCCAGCCGACTTCATACAAGAGGGGTTTATCGCATGTGTTCTCACAAGGGTCACAGTGTAGCCAGCGACGCTGGGATTGAGAATAGACTTCTGTCCACACGTGATCTGAAAGCAGGACTAAACTGAGTGTTTCTATTCACTAATTATATCATTGTGGTACAGAAATGCTTTGATTTGTACCTGTGCTGTCCCAGATATATCTGGCCTCGATGCCTAAGGCTCGGCAGAGCAGCGTGAAACAGTTGGCCCATTCTCCACAACGCCCTTTCCTGGTCTCCAGAAGCTTCTCTGGGTGATTGTACCTGGGAAAGGAAAAACAATTTAATGTGGAACTGTATTAATATTAATTGTATTAATTGTATGAATAACATTGCTCTTTCAGAGTGACATGGACTACTTTTGTGGTATTCCTATCCTTATTCTTGTAGTATTCTCGTAGCTTCATAAAATTAAGGTTGAACCACTGATGTCACATGGACTATTTTAACAATGTCCTTACTACCTTTCAGGGCCTTGAACATGATAGTTGTGTTGCTGTCTATGCCGGGTCAGAAAGCACTCGGATTTCATCAAAAATATCTTAATTTGTGATCAGAAGATAAACAAAGGCCTTACGGGTTTGGAATAAAATGACAGTGAGTAATTAATAACAGAATTTTACATTTTTGGTGAACTGTACCTTTAAGACAGAATAAAACGGCCTAAAATTTCATACAGGTTATTGAACCTTCAAGATTTATACTACCTTAATTAACAGTGCAACTTGCTAATAGTAATAAAAAAGCTGATGTACCTTGGGAATCTAGTGGAGAGTTGGCAGGTGTGACAGTAGTGGTTTTCTACACGGCCTGCATCCCAGCGTAGGTCATCATTTGAGGGGGGGTGGGATCCAGAGGGCTGAGTTGCACCTCCACATCGGCTACATGGCAGATTGTCCACCCAGGAAAAGAACTCCCCTTTGAACCACTGCAACAGTTCTAGAACTAACATGTCCTCCTCACGTAGGGTACATGCTGAGAGTGGAAAACAACACATAAACATGAGTCTGGAGTATTAATTTCATCCAGGTTTAAACATTTTTTCTTTTAAATGTCTTTGTGTAAAACTTTTAAATGAGGGGAAAAAGTTCAGCAGCCCTTACTTTAGTCTTAAGTGTCACAAGATCCTTCAGAAATTGTTCTAATATAATAATTTGGTACTTAAGAAACATTTATTATTATTATCATTAAAGGGACAGTTCACCCAAAAATGAAAATTCTGTCATTACTCACCCTCATGTTGTTCCAAACCCATAAGACCTTTGTTTATCTTCAGAACACAAATTAAGATGTTTTTGATTAAATCCAAGAGCCTTCTGACCCTGCATAGACAGCAATGTAACTACCACGTTCAAGGTCCAGGAATGTAGTAAGGGCATCGATAAAATAGTCCATATGACATCAGTGGTTCAACAGTAATGTTATGAAGCTAGGGGAATACTATTTGTTTGCAAAGAAAACAAACCAAAACGACTTTATTCAACAATTTTTTCTTTTCCATGTCAGTCTTCACCGTGCGTGCATCGTGGTACTCTTATGAGCACGAAATTCATCAAAAATATCTTCATTTGTGTTCTGGAGATTAACAAAGGTCTTACAGGTTTGGAACAACATGAGGGTGAGTAGTTAATGACAGAACAGTACTGCTAATTAATATTTTTCTGAAAATCATGAAACATTTCTTTCAGGATTCTTTGAAGAATAAAAAGTTTAAAACGGGGTTCCCACAGATTTCAAGTGAGAGCATCGTGGTACCTTGTAAAATAAATTGTTACAGTTTTCATGTGTCAAACACAACTATGCAACAAAGCATTTTATTCGAACTTAACATCCTATTTTTGCAATGTCTCAGTTTGTCTGTGAAACTCTGAGGCACTATCGTAGTAGTTTTGTGCACACGTGAACTTGGCAACGTACATCACAAAGTACCTCATGCAGGAAACACTTAACGTAACATATAAAAGCGCGTAACTAACAAATCAAGCAAGCTAGTACGCATAGGCCATGAAGTATTGGCGAAATAACACATTAGTGGACAGGAGGGAATAATATAGAATTTTTTCCAGAAAACTTCTTGCACAAAATAAATTCAAGCACTTTCAAGAACCTGTATCTATGTATGTTTAGTTTCAAAAAATTTCCAGGGCACTGATTTTTTTTTTTTTTCAGATTCACAAACTTTCAGAGATTTCAAGGACCTGTGGGAACCCTGTTAAAATAACAGCATTTATTTTAATTATAAACTTTTTGTAACATTAAAAATGTCTACTTTTGATCACTTTAATGCATCCTTGCTAAGTAGACTTCTATTTTTAAAATCTCTTTAAAGTCATATTCTAAAGAACATCAAAATGCATTTATATAAAACTTTAAAATTCATTTTAAATGATAGCATGTCTTGCTAACCTGGATCCGCATCCTTGGCTTGTTTCAAGCGTTCTTTAGCCCTGGATCTCAGCAGTTCATGAGGTATGCAGTTCAGAGCCTTCTGCTGCAATTCAGGGCTCTCGTATATTAACACATGTTGGAAGTTTGACTGCAGAGTCCTAAGAAATGTCACACTGCTCGACTAATATAGCCGAAAACAAAAACAGGTGAAAATAGCATTAAAATTCTAGAATCAAATGATTTATTTTTCATATTATTAAAGGGATAGTTCTGCCAAAAAGAAAATTCTGTCAATAATTTCTCACCCTCATGTCGTTCCAAAACTATAACACCTTCAGAACACAAATTAAGATATTTTTTTATGAAATCTGAGAGCTTTCTGACCCTGTACAGACTACCACATTCAAGGCCCAGAAAGCCAGTGAGGACATCGTCAAAATTGTCCATGTGACATCAGTGGTTCAACGTTAATTTTATGAAGCTACAAGAAAACTTTCTGTGCGCAAAGAAAACCAAAATAACGACTTTAGTCAACAACTCCTTCTCTTCCGTGTCAGTCTTCGACGCATATTCATGACAGTACCACGATGCATGATTTCATCTAAAATATCTTGATTTGTGTTTCAAAGGTGAACAAAGGTCTTACAGGTTTGTAAGGACATGAAGGTGAGTAATTAATGACAGAATTTTCATTTTTGGGCGAGCCTATAATTTTGCCGTTTTAACTGGTAGGGCAGAAAGCTTCAGCTATAAGATGAAAATCAAATTCATGATATCATTCTTAAAACAAAACACACAAATGAGACCTTAACCCTACAAAATAAAACAGAATTAGGAAGAAAAAAAAAACAGACTTACGGTGAATGGCACAGAAGCGGGTGCAGGTGTAGGGACGGCAGTGGCAGTGGCAGAAGCAGAGCCTGCAGAAGAAGCGGAGGGCAGTGGTGGTGGTGGGACAGGACTTGGAGGAACTCTGGCACTTTGTTGGCTTTTAAGTCTCTGGTCCCTCTCAGCAGCAATTGTCTCCCGCACCTGTCTCAACCTCTCTACAGATGCAGACTTTGGAAACACCAGGTGGGTTTCAGCCTAACACGGACACATAGAGAAAGCAAATCTGACATGTTATGATGCTTTGAAGCCATTAAGGTGTACATATCTATATGTATACATATATTTGCACCGTCATATGCAGGGCACCAACCTCCTCAAATCCCATCTCAAACAGACATTCAACTGCTCCTTTGACAGGTAGAAGCTTCGTGGAAAATGTTGGGTTTCCGATACGGATTGATCTGTATTTATCCTCATTTGGGTTTCTACAAAACACAGTAACAAAAAAAAAGGATAAAAACAGTATGTAGAATAGGTTTCGCGTACAATATGATGAATGTAGAATAAGGAATTTAACAAAACAAGATGGTTGGACAGACTGTCCATACCCACATACAGAAGAAACTGTCATTTACAAATATACAAGCATAACAACATTCCACCCGGCACTGTGAAATGTCTCCCGAACACTTCACTTACCTAAGAATATTGTCCGCGTATGTAATGAGCAATTTTGAAACATCCAAAAACACTTCTGTGGGATTTTCACACAAAGCAGTGACTCCTTGAGACCCAGACATGATTAAGCATTTAACTTCTACAGAAGCAGCAAATACATCCGTGTGACAACACGTAGCCGACTTCTACTGAAAGTTGCGAATTCATAGGTGTCCGATTCGTGCCTGGTACATATGTTCTACAAAGAAATATTGTCGGTTATGTTCCTTTGTTTCATTTTTCATCTAACTATGAAGTATACAAAAGGGCTTTAAACATATTTTAAGAACACATTTTGGCACGATTGAACCGTTTACCTGAAATCATAGATGAACAGGCGATCCCAGAGCCCTACACAAGCGATAAAAGTCTTTTAAAAGTCCTTACCGGTCAATGCTTTTTTATTCTTATTATTATTTTATTAATTTACTATAACGCTCACAATGTGTTTGACTTCAAAACACAAGATAAGAAGTACATTTCACATGATAGACATATAATATGTAATACAATAATTATAAAATTGTATAATATATTGATCTAACAATAATCAAATGTTTTAATGTATAAATTATTTCTATAGCTAATAAATTCAATACAAATATAGGGAGAATAAAAATGAAATACACTGTAAAATCTAATACTTAGCTGTGCTTGTCCGAATAAATTAAGCAGCTGTATAGATATTAGCAGAAGACTGAACTGATAGACATTGAACGGAGAATATGTTTACATGGGTTTATTATTGAATAGACATACATGGATATGTACAATAATGAATAGAACATATAATAATAATGATGATACACGTCCTGTTTGTTTATTTATTCTTATAAATTCATACAAAATGCTCCAATATTGTTTGAAGTTCCAATAAATGAGTGTGAGGTTCGAAAAAAATCCGTTTGATTGTCTTGTCTGTAATATTATACATTTTATATGAAGTGAAGTGAAATATTTACTCGGCTTTTAAGTATTATTATTATACTTGTTGTTTGGATGACTTAAAATAATTTATACTTTAACTGTAAAGTGTTGTTCTCTTTATTGAGAATTAACTATTGTCTTTAGTCTGTTTGTGTTCGTATGCATATTACAAAAACATCTTAGAAAGCATTGGTTGTGTACTCGTTTCGTATGACCCAAAAAATCATCCGGTTTCCCAACAACTGAATTCTTGTGATTCACATACTCTCCTAAAAGCTGATCTCAGATCTGCAGTTGACTCTGTCATCGCTGCTTCTTGTTCCGGCCAATAAGGCGCGAAGTTACTCAGCCCAGGTAACGCTAGCCTTGTCGTCACATTGAGGCGATTATTTGTAAGTTTAAAAAATAGTATCTACAGCAATAATATTTTAAACACGATATTATATAGAATGACAATTTAATAACATAGTGATACACTTTCGTTTAACTTTGTGATCAGTGATTCCAGTGTTTGTTTGCAGAGTCGACTACACGTGGAAATTTGTCTGTTCAAACTATCACCGGATCTTTTACAGCGAAAAACAATGGCAGAAAAACCGATGTGGGAGCAAATCGGCAGTGGATTCGTACAACACTATTACCAGCAGTTTGATACAGACCGCGTGAAACTCGCCGACCTGTATGTAAGTGAATATTTGCGAGTAAAATTACTGTTAAGTTAGTGAACCTCATTATCTGGCGTTCCGAAACTCGTATTATTTTAGCTTAAACGATCTTTATTGTGCTTTAGCTGTAGAATATTGTGTTTGTTGTGTTTTAGTACTTCATTCTATGCTTGTGTGTCTGATTATGATATTACATTTTTCTTCCCTAGACCGATGCTTCCTGTTTGACATGGGAGGGAGAGGGATTTCAAGGGAAGAATGCAATTATGACCAAACTAAGTGTAAGTTAGCTTATTTTACAACTGTCATTACTGTCACATACACATTGTCTGATTATGTGTAACAGAATGTGCCTGTTTGCAGAGCCTTCCATTTCAGACCATTCAGCACAGCATCACCGCTCAGGACCATCACCCCACTCCAGACAGCTGTGTCATGAGTATGGTCATGGGCCAGCTCAAAGTAAGACTGCATTTCTTAATACTGTTCTGTTTTATCAGACAGCTGTCAAGATTTAGATTTAGTTAGTAGATTTATTCATTTTTGTTTAGAAAATAATACCAGTGCTGTTGTGTTTTAAAAGGGTAGATCACCCAAAAATGAAAATCTACTGAAAATGTGCTCACCCTCAGGCAATCCAAAATGTAGTTGAGTTTGTTTCTTAATCGGAACATATTTGGAGAAATGTAGCATTGCATCACTTGCTCGAAATTGGTGAATGGGTGTCGTCAGAATGACAGTTCAAACTACTGATAAAAACATCACAAGTAATCCACATGTCCCCAGTCCATGAATAAAAAGCTGTGTTTGTAATGAAAAATTAGTCCTCTATCCACAATATTACTTTCTCCAGTGAAAAATTGTCATAAATAATGCACAGATCAAGCACAGTTTGCAAGTAAAAAAACAGTCCAAAACTGTTCTAAACAAATATGTTAGTGGGTTTTGATGTGAGAGGACAACTTGTTTACTGAAGGAAACATTATTATGGATTATGGACCGATATTTTGGCCGGAAGCGATAGTTTCAAGTTAAAATGACTCAAAGACATAAAATAATCAACAGGGATTACTTGTACACTAGTAGTGTCTTCTGCTCACCAAGCTTGCATTTACTTAGTCCGAAGTACAGCAAAAGCAGTAATATTGTGAAATATTTTTACTATTTAAAATAACTTTTCTATTTGAATATATTTTAAAATGTAATTTATTCCTGTGATCAAAGCTACATTTTCAGCATCATTACTCCAGTCTTGAGTGTCACATGATCCTTTAGAAATCACTCTAATATAATTTGCTGTTCAATAAACATTTTTTATTATTATTATCAATATTGAAAACAGCTGAGTACATTTTTCAGGATTCTTTAATGAATAGAGAGATCCAAAGATCAGCATTTATCTGAAATAAAAAGCTTTTGTAACATTATACACTATACCATTCAAGTATAATTTTTATTCTTTTTTTTTTTTGGAAAAAAACTTATACGATAAAGACAATTATATTGTTTCAAAAGATTTCTATGTTAGATAAATGCTGTTCTTCTGAACTTTCTGTGTATCAAAAAACTTGAATGAAATCCTACTCAGCTGTTTTCAACATGTTAATAATAATAATGTTTTTGAGCAGCAAATCAGAATATTAGAATGATTTCTGAAGGATCATGTGACTAGAGTAATGATGTTGAAAATTCAGCTTTGAATAAATTAAATTAAAATATGTTCAAAAAGAAGAGTTATTTTAAAGAGTAAAAATATATTTTAAAATTTAGTTTTTGCTGTACTTTGAATCAAATAAATGCAGGCTTCGTGAGCAGAAGAGACTTCTTTAAAAACATTAAAAAATCTTTTGACTGGTAGTGTAGATTGGGATGTTTTTATCAGCTGTTTGGACTCTTATTCTGACGGCACCCATTCATTAGATCCATTGGTCAGCAAGTGATGTAATGGGAATTTTCTCCAAATCTGTTTTGGTGAAAAAACAAACTAATCTACATCTTGGGTGGCTAAGGGTGAGTACATTTTCAGCACATTGTTATGTTTGGGTGAGCTATTCCTTTTAATATGCCTGTAAAAAAAAATATATATATATTGTTTTTGTATATTTTTACAGGCTGATCAGGACCAAGTTATGGGCTTTCAGCAGGTCTTCTTGCTGAAGAACGTAGATAACAAATGGGTCTGCACCAACGACATGTTCCGATTAGCTCTTCATAACTTTGGAGCATAGTATGTAGTATTTACAGTCCATGCAACTTTTGTATCTGGAGTATGGTTTCCCGTTTCACATTCCGAACAATTTTCATCCAAGGATCTTGAAGGTTCATGATCATCTCCAGATAAGGAAAAGTCATGTTGAAACAACTGATTATAATAATCATAATTTGTATGTTGTGGCATGCACTGTTTGAAATGAACTTGAGTTTGATAATAAATCTCCTGTTACAACAATCCATCTTTTGAATGCCTTTGTCTCATTGTTTTGGTTAAATGTCTTTGTTCCTGATTTATGATCATTTAAATAATAAAAACAGATTTTACATTAATGAAACTGTCAAGACCATAATACAACTATGAAAACTATTAGAAAATTGCATCAGGGAAAGGAATGTGTGTCTTGCCCAAGTCAGATTATATAGTCATGACTTTACTTCAGGGGGTCATTTAACATTTGTAAACCAAATGATTTTGGTACTCTGTGCTGATTGATTAATACAGTATAGTCAAGTGAAGTGGTTTATTGTCATTTCTTTGTTGTCTGCCAGAGGAAGAAACAAAATACATTGTCTGTGGAAATATTTTACATACCACAGTTTCAAGACCAACAATTTCAAATACAGACAAATAAGTACAAGATTTAAAAAAAAAACCTAGCTATGAACTAACTGCTGTTTAGATCACTGCACAGCACCCATAGAGGGCGTTTGTTTTTTGAGTTCAGTTGTTGGTCAAATGTTCTGCAATAAAAAAGAAAGCAAGACAGAATTCACCAAACTATTTAAATACACAGCAAAATATGAAACTTCACATGCTTATCCACCTTATTTTTCAACATGGAAGTAAGCCTATGAGTGAGCTATATTAAATAACGAGAAAAATAACAACGTGCGGGAAACGGTAAAACTGTTTGTACTACAAACCAGTGTGTTCATAATTCAGATAATACAATAAAATAACATGTTAAGACACCGTTTTGCAATATCGAGCAACAAAACGAGCAGTTTTGTACAGCTAAAATAGCTGGACACAGATGAGACCTATAAAATGTACAAATGGCCTATTACAGGAAAAATAAGGTGGATATTGTGACTTTCATTTATATTAATAAATGGAATGAAGCACAAGTGTAGTGCGGCTACGCCATTTTATTTACGGACTATATCTTGTGGCGGAAGGATGACGGTTAACGTTTTAATGAAAATTTGTGTCCAATAATATAAATACTTATTTTTTTTCGAACAACATGAATTAATTTTCTAAAACGTTAAAATTGAAAATGAATTCACGTATAAACGTAAAATCGCACAACTTGCTAGGTTAGCACTATTTTAGCCACTGGGGATTTAAAATCCTCAAGATTTTCTAAGAAAGTCAGCCACATTTCATCACCTATTACCTGGCAACCCTTAGTTCTGTAAACTAATTTAATAAATAGGTATAACGTCATTATGAAATGTACAGCGCATGTTACGATGATCGCGATCATTATTTGAAACAATATCGAGTCGTTAAATAAAAAAAAAAATCTATCATTTGCATTATTTATAAATATTTTTACATTGGATTGACATAATTTAAAAATTAAAAAATGCGAACAAAATTGTTGTGATCAACCCATTTATTAAATCAAAAAAATACTTCACATGTAGAGTCTAATGTAACTTTTTGTCATGAAATAAAAAACAAATCTGAATTGTTAAAAATTTCATGCACCGTCACTGCAAGTAGCTATAAGCCCGTTTTTTATATGCCTTTGCTAGTATAAATTACTTGTTACCCATTGGATGAAGACTAGTGGTGTGATATGACTTCAGCAACAAGACCCCTCCCATCTTGTGCCGTTGCTCAGCAACCAGCTGACTGTTCAAGGTGCCATCTAGTGGCTATGTGTATGAATTACATGTAAGAGCGCCCCCTCGTGACCAGACCACATTTAGGAGAATGCCTCATTGTGATGAGTATTTGAAAGATTGAAACTAACCACAACCGGACTAGGTCCCACTTAAAAGTTAGACTTACCACTCCACGTGATTACCACTGAAAACCGGCAGGAGTGATATAGAAGAAAGTTTTCCCATTTTAAGCGTCCTGAAATGCGATTGGCCAGGCGCGCAGTATGATAATTACTCCCTGACGTCACTTCCCAGTTGTTCAATGCGCCATTTTCTCGACTCTAAACGGCAAGCACAATAAATGAGTCCTACTTGCAAATATTAATAAATACTCTACATTGCTGGTTTCCGTAGTTGAGAGCGCAGAATTATTGTTTCAACATCCTACACCGCTTCCACATCTTCACTCATCGGTTTTGGCAAGCACGCGGATTGGTGAAAGTAGCTAAATCCCCTCCCTGAGTCGGTGTGGCGCTGAAAAAAGGTAATGTCCTCACAATTAGATAGCAGTGGGAACATTAGCTTTTGCGTACAGTTGTTGCAGGTTCAGTATGATCAGGAAGTAGAACGAAGCCCATTAGCCGAGAGCTGGGAAGAGGTTACTTTATGACATCACTGCGTTATTTAGAACCGCGCGTTCTTGGATGGAATCGGCGAAATCATTCCTGTCGAATTCATAACGATGCGGGGCGCTTGCTTGATACATTACATCTGGCTAGTTTGGAATTACGCTAGACTATTGTTCGAACATTTCATGTGCTTTGGCGGGTGTGGATATGTTTGGCCAGCGGCTGCAGTTGACGCTTGCGATAAATAAATAATTACAGCTTAAATTCGACATGCATTTTGGCGCTCACAGGATATGATAATGTAAACGTGTGCGGTCACAAAGTGTTGCATTTGACTGATGCAGGACTAAGTAAGATCTGATGTTTTGTCTTTAGTTCACAATATCTGTCATTTAGCATGCATGAGTATTTCCAGCATTCGTGTAGATATTGCATGAGGTATTCCTCCATGTGAGTGAGATGTGTTGTATAATTTGCTCTAGGACTGAATTCATCAGATTGTGTTGATTTGTCATAATCACTGCACGTTCAACAGGCAAAGATGTGAACATTAAAAACCCTTTTTCCAACAAAATAAAATAATTACATTTGCCCTAAAGAAAATTAATGTTCTTTTGAACTTCTTTTCATGACAAGTTCGTATTAATGCCAACATCTGATTTTCATTATTTGAATAATGTAATGGAGATGTGATAACCATTCAGGGTCAGAAAATAATTAGGTCAAAAGTGACAAACTTCCCTTGGTATTTTAATTTGGAGGAAGCAGACAACATTTATATTTATTCAGAGTGAGACTTTTAAATAATTAAGTTGAAGAAAATAACAGAAATCACAAAAAGGTGACTTTTTTTCCCCATAGTTTCAGACATATTTTATGAAATTCAAATTTATATTAAACTGCTCCTGATTTACAGATGATGAACATTGTGTTTTTTCATGTTACCACAACTAGATATACAGATATTCTATATAATTTACTGATAGACAAATAATTTC
This sequence comes from Labeo catla, assembly GCA_012976165.1. Classification (NCBI taxonomy): domain Eukaryota; kingdom Metazoa; phylum Chordata; class Actinopteri; order Cypriniformes; family Cyprinidae; genus Labeo; species Labeo catla. The sequence continues at coordinate 1,189,621 of VONZ01000060.1, read as the reverse complement.
AGTTGTATTTTGTAGCATAGAAATAGACATTGTTAAAACTTTGGAAACCTGTAAAAGAATATGTGCATGTATATAAATGAATGCAGTCAAACAATAATGCACTGATGTGACACAGTATTATTAGTGAGTTTATATAAAGAAATCTTTTTATTATTATTATTATTATTATTATTAATATTATTTTCAAATCTGAATGGAATGACCAGACTTTTATTTTACAATTGATGTATTTGGATCCATTGCTCAAACATAGTAGTCAGTATCTGGTATAAATCTGTTGGTTTCCATGGTAATGATGTGGGTGTCAATATGGTGCCCAAAGAGTTGCTACAAATACTCAAAATGGCAAGCTAAAGGTTTGGAATTTAGTAGGTGTGTTAGGGACATGTCCCCACCAATATCCAGAGACTACTTAATTGTTCCTAGCAATAATTTCAGCCAGACAGTTAAAACAGTTCAAATATTTATGTATAACCACTGTTGTCGGTTGGTGTCCTTTGTTTTGTTTTTAGATGGAGTCCAGGTTGAAATGCATTCCAAACATTTTTTTTTTCTTTGGTGTTGTACATATGTGACCCTGGACCACAAAACCAGTTGTAAGTAGCACGGGTATATTTGTAGCAATAGCCAACAATACATTGTATGGGTCAAATGTATAATTTTTTCTTTTATGCCAAAAGTAATTAGGATATTAAGTAAATTCTGTAAATGTCCTACCGTAATTATATCAAAACATAATTTTTGATTAGTATGCATTGCTGAGAATTTTATTCGGATAACTTTTCTCAATATTTCAGTTTTTTTTTTTTGCACCCTCAGATTGCAGTTTCTCAAATAGTTGCATCTCAGCCAAATTTTGTCTTAACAAACTATACATCTATGGAAAACTTATTTATTCAGCTTTCAGATGATGTATAGATCTCAATTAAAAAAAAAAAAAAAAAAAAATTACCCTTATGACTTTTGTGGTCCAGGGTCACATATTGGATTTTGTGTGTGTGTTTTCTGTTCAGTCTGTAAAAACAGTGATGCAAATCAGCAATGTCAAACAATTAAGTTTTCCTATCTGCATCTCTGAACAAAAAGTGTTTGGTTAAGAAGTGTTGTGACACACCTAAATATGCCACCTAGCATTTATTGTAGTCTTGCCTTAATGTCATATAATTTCGAAACTTGTCAATAAATCAAATTAGAAATCAAAATAATTACATCATTCAAATGGAAACAAAAAGTGATTCTCTTTCAGGTGTAGGACCATGTACCAGTTTCCAGTCAGAGGGTTGGAGAAGATCCGCAGAACAAGACGAAAAGTGAAAAACATTCTTGGAGAATTTGGACTTGAAGAATGTCTTAATTTGGGCCAGGTATTTTTGTTTTACAGCGTACAAATAAAAATAAAATAGACTACAACTGTAGTCCCATGTGTATAAAAATAAAATGTGAATTGTTATTTCCTATTTTTGTTTATCAGGAACTCCAGGAATTTTACCCAGGAGACAATGTTTTTGATGCCACCGACTGGCCAAGTTTATCCGATGGGTTTGACGGCCGGTGGAGAAAGAAGGTGAAGCTTTTCACTTTAGTAAATTATTTTAGCTTTACTAAGTTAAAACTCTTTAAATAATGAGCATCTCTGAATATCAACTGGCAACTGTCTGAAATTCTAAATTAGCGTTTTCCGTTCTCAGTGGGAATATCGGACTCGAGGATTGTGCTGCACCTTATGTGAGTTTTCTACAAGATCCTGGCATGCTTATAAAACTCATGTTCAGCGCTACCATGATGAAGAGGAGCGTCTGTGCAAGCTTTCGGCATGTACTTCTTGCCCATTCATAGCCCACCCCAGAGTGGTCTCCAGGCACCTCAAGTTGTTCCATGTTGAGGACACAAAGTTAGAAACTCCGGCTCCGAATGCCCCGCAGCTGCCTCCAAGGGCTGTGAACGGCACTGTGTTTCAGTGCCGAAGATGCCATATACAAGATACTCTTTTATATAGCGTGAAAAAGCATGTTCTTCTTTATCACTACACTTCCACGTTGAATAAATATGCCGGGCAGAGATCGGAGCGAGAACTTCTGGCTCTGGGAGACAGGTCTCAGAAATTCTACTGTAAAAAGTGTTATGTATCAGCAGAGACATCTGAACACTTGCTGTATCATCTCCTAACATCAGAAAAGCACAAGGAGCTGGATGTTCATATCAGAGCTCTAATTTTCGAAACTGAAAGTAAGAAACAGTACCCTGCTCTAGCACCGAAAACACAAACCACTCCTCCTGTCTTGATGATGAAAGATCAGCCAGCGGTGACTTCCACACTGGCCGCTGGTGGAATGAAAGGACCGGAAAATGGTGGTTCTGCAGTCATTGCTGCCCCTGGAAGCAGCCAGCCATTTCTCCCAACTCAAGCTTCTGCTCTGGTTCAGCTTGCGAGCGCTGAGGCCAAGGGTCTACTGAGGCCTGGAGTCCCGCTGTCTTTTCAGAACACCCAAATTACAAGACCTGCCTTGCCTCCTGCTCCTAGCGCCATTCCTCCCAGCCAAGTGTCTGTCAGGGTGGGACTACCTAGTCAGTCACAACTACAACCCGTTTCCCGCCAAATTGTTTTACCGCCAGGTGTTCGCCTTAATGTACCCGCTGTCAGGCCACCGGCACCTCAGTCCCTCGCTGCTAATCCTAGAATGCCCACAAATCAACCCGCTTCTGGAGGCACAATGATAACCTCTCAATCACTTCTGAGCCATTTGGTCCCCACTGGCAATAAGGTGGACGGCTTGCCCACCTACACTCTTGCACCTTTGCAGGTCCTATCGGTCCAAGGAAATAACTCCCAAGGAGGCAGCAAACCACCCTTGCCTCCATCCCAGAACAACCTACCTGTTCAGCAAAGCAAACCAATCAGCTCTTTGTCAGCGCCCAAGCAAACCAAAAAGTGGATCACATGTCCTATTTGTAACGAACTCTTCCCGTCCGATATCTACGAGTCCCATCCAGAGGTTCACAAAGAGGCGGCTAAAATGCCCAAGGTCGGTCTAGCCGCACGTGCTCCGTTCTTGAAAAAGATGCCAGACAAGACTGTGAAATGCCTGACGTGCAAGATTTTGATTTCAGAAAAGGGAGTTTTTGAACACCTGCTTCATGGCATGAACTGCTTGTTCTGTTCGGGGCTCTTCTACTCCATCAAGCAGCTTGTCGACCATATCCAGAATGAACATAATGTGAACCGAAAGAGCAACTGTGACTTCATGAGGCGTGAATACCGACTCTATACTGATGATTCAGGGAATCTGCTTTTCCCTTACTTCGACATCAGGACCACGGCTCCTAAGCTAATTATGGGTGAAAAGGAGCTCAACCTTGCGTTGGTAACAAGCTCCCTCGATCTGATCTTCGTGAAGATGTTGCCCAACAATCCTCTGGGTATTGGCCAGGTGTCCACACCGTGCAACGTGCCCACACCCAAGCCTGACAGCACGGAGTGCCCCTTCTGCTCGGAGAAGCTTCTGAACAAGGAATGCTACCAGATGCACCTCAAAGAGAAGCATTTCATTGTGCCGACTCTGCATGCTATACTGAAAATGCCATCGTACCGATGCCTCTACTGTGGTGGCGTGTACACTGGGAAAACCACCACCAAGGCCATCATTGTCCACTTGGCTAAATGCCGCAGTGCGCCGAAGAGTCTCAAAGATAGCGATAAACTGAATTTAGGATTAGCTGTTACTCCCAGAGCAAACCGAGCAGTCGTGTCATACCCGGCTCATCCGAAACAAATCACCGGTCCAACCCCGACTTCAGCTCAAGCCTCTGTTCCTGCCACGCAGCCACCAGAATCGGAAGCAGAGATGCAGAGCAAGCTGCGTCTGGAAATAGCCTTCAAGGAAGCTATGGAGGCCAATAGGAGAGAGCGGGAGGAACGCTTGGCAAGGAAGAGGAAGCTTGAGCGAGATAGGTTGGCAGGTCTGACCGTCCCCACACCTGAAGTAGTCATCGATCCTTCCGTGCAATTAGCATTGGATCCTGCTGGAATGGAGTTGTCTTCCTTTGAAGATCGTCGTGAGTTTATCAATAAGTACTTCAATACACAGCCTTACCCGCTCAAGAAGGAGATCATTGCCCTGAGTAACCGTTTAATGCTTAACAAAACTGACGTCGCTTGCCAGATCGGCTCCAAGCGTACCAGATGTATGAAGAACATACAGAAAACTAAGGCTGTGGTACTTTTAGGCTTCAATATGGCAGAGCTGATGAAACTGAAGCATAACCTCTACATCCCAGATATTGAGCCGGAGAAGACAGCCACTGTGGCAGACGCGGAGATGGAGGACCTCCAAGAGTAGCTTCACATTGGACAAGGAGGACTTGAATGCAAATTGTACGGAAAGCCTAAACCGTTATGTGTTCCTTGAAACAATGCAAAATATGTTCCATTCTCACCGAAACTAGTGTTAAACTTAACCAAGTAGAACTTGAGAGAATGAAACAGACGAAAATGTCTTCGATGTTTGGCTGCTGTTCATAAATGTGTGTGTGTGTGTGTGTGTGTGTGTATGTGTGAATGCTTATGTTTTGTTTCATATTAATCATTTTAAAGTATACATCCAATACTTTTCACTGAGGTATCACTTCAAGCAAGGTTCATGTAAAATTAGATGTTTGTAGCCCATTTATAGTTCTAGGGTTGAAAACGTTTGTGTGAATTATACTTTTCCTATTTGCCAAATGTCATGAACTTTTTGTGACATTCTTTATATATTTGTTGGAATGTAAGAGTTTATGAGGTTACCCATTTCCTTTTTTGATTTAGACCATGTGTCTTACTGTTAATCAGTTCCATTTATTGTTAAATTCCTATTTTGCTTGCCTTATACTTTTATAAATATGGTATATTCAAATTATTGTTTTCAGATTTTTTTTGCCAAAAACTTTTCTCTTATATTATTAATTAATGCTGCTTACCTAAGTGACATCCTCTCAACTTACACTTACTAAAGTGTGGAGGTTTTGCTGAGGAATTTGATTTGGTTGCAGTTCATTTCAATTGTACATTGATTGTAAGCATCAGAATATCTTGTAGACTCCTGAGTTCCTATTTTATTTCCCCTGTTCAGTATTCAGTATAGTAAACAACAACATCTAAGCTTACGAAATAAAAGCTGTGTAAATAAATTAGAGCATATATACATACTTACAAGTGCACTTCTTTCAATGTATGTATGTTTATGTGTAGTAATATCCATTTTTCAACTCAAACTTAATTGTCATTATAAGAGAACAAACTGTTTCAGTTAACCAGTATGTAGTTTTTACTATTTATTTGCAGCACACAAATGGGGAAAATAAATATACATTTATGTTTGTGTTCATAGGTCTTATTTGAAGAACTAAAGAACTAAAAAAAATCTGGTAACACTTTACAATTAGGTTCCATTAGTGTTAGTCGTTCATGTTAGTTCATAGAGCATTAACTAATGTTTACAAACACAACTTGTGATTTTAATAACGCATTAGTAAATGCTGAAATTAAGATTAATAAATGCTGTAGAAGTATTGTTCATTCTTAGTTCATGTTAACTAATGTAGTTAACTAATGTTAAGTAATAAACCTTATTGTAAATTGTTACCAATATTCTCAATATTTTAACACTTTTTTTTTTCTTGCTAACAATCTTCATGCTGCCAGTTCAATTTAAAGAGTATTATAAAACATATATGACTACAAAAACCCTCTATGGATATGTTGTGACTAGTAAATATAGACATTGTTAATGTTTATATATCCATAGACTTATATATTTATTTTAGGTTTAAATGTATACAATGTACACAGGAAAGTCTACATCTTAGATCGTGGTATACGCTTTATATAAATGTCTGGTCTGATTTATCAAGATATACACTTTCTTTCATACACTAATACACATAAAATGTTTAAGTTAAAGTCCACAGGCAAAATCTCTTTGACGTTTTTCCAGTTTTAATCACCTTTTTGCTTCTCAGCTTAATGTTAAATAGTCTTAACTTAGGATTAAAATAGTAAATGTTGCATGGATTTTTAAAAGTATAAACATTACACATTCTCTCAATTAAAATGAGTTGGCTGAATGGTAATTATAAAACAAACGGTACTTTTTAGTATACAAGAATTTAGCATAGGTATTTTGCCATGATACTTATAAACCATTGCTGTGCATAGGTTTGTGATTAAGGGCAAATAAGTGAAACGGACACATCTTATGTCTTAATACACACTAAAATTTAAACTTTAAACCTGAATGTCTATAAAGTCTGATTAAAATATTTCCAGTTGTAGATTTAGCGGCTTTCTCCAATCCAGCAGATGGCGATAATGACATCGGTTTGTACGCTTTGTCCACTAGCCGCCGTCGTTGTAGTACTAAAAACAGTACTAAACTGTTACATATCTAATAAACTGATAACGCATACTTTATCTACACGACAAGGTTAATTTAAATTGTGAGGTAAGGACTGCATTTTCCTTTAAAAGTTTTTTCTTTTCCGTTGCTCTAATATTTCACTGAAGAAAACTTCTGTTGGCGTCTGCTAACATTTTCTAGAATTCAAAGCTAATGCTAATACGAGGAAACAACGTGTGAAATGTAAACAATTAGCATCATATTTTATAACGTTTGAACAGTTTATTAACACAATTCTCAAGCATGTGAATTTGAGAACAACCTCTTTTGTCTTTTAGAAGTGTGTTTTGATAGCCATCAAAATGTCGTACATGCTCCCTCATCTTCACAATGGCTGGCAAGTGGACCAAGCTATTTTATCAGAGGAAGACCGTGTGATTGTTATACGATTTGGCCACGATTGGGACCCTACGTGTATGAAAATGGATGAAGTGTTGTACAGCATCGCGGAAAAGGTATTACACTGTCCTAATATTCAACAACCGACTTGAACGTAAACATGTCAGATCAGCTAGTATGAATATTTTTTCTTGACAATTACACCATTGCTTTGGGAACAATTATGTACATTAGTATTAGTCTATCAATGTTTAATATCACGTGTTTCCTCAGGTGAAGAATTTTGCAGTCATTTATCTTGTGGATATCACAGAAGTGCCAGATTTCAACAAGATGTATGAGTTGTATGATCCTTGCACAGTAATGTTCTTTTTCAGGTAAGTCCTAAGGTAGAATAATGACTACAGTGAGTCAATTTATCCACTGCATTCAGCCAAGTCAGTCAGCAATTCAACATATGGTCATTTACTCTCCCTCATATCTGGAACATTCTAGACTTCAGAAGACTTCATTGTAGACTTTGCTTTTTAACCCTAAAACAGCACATAATGTAGAGTTATCTCCCCCTAGTGGCGTACTTTACAATTTTTGTTTTTTGGATGAACAAGCTCTGATTTACCATTAGTGATATTAACATTTCCTTAATGGTTGTCCTAGTTTCACAGTGCATATGTATGCTAATACATATTTCTGCCTTTGCTTGTCTATCTCAGGAACAAGCACATCATGATTGATCTTGGCACTGGTAACAACAACAAAATAAACTGGACCATGGAAGACAAGCAGGAGATGATAGACATTATTGAGACCGTCTACAGGGGGGCAAGAAAAGGAAGAGGTCTCGTAGTGTCCCCGAAAGATTACTCAACCAAATACAGATACTGATTTCTGTGTTTTTGTTTAGTCTTTGCAATTTTTTTCCCTTCTCATCAACATCGGATAAGATCTGTGCATTTAACAATATGGCCATTTGGACTATTTAATGGCCTTGTTTTGGAATTTCAACTTTATATTTAAATGTGTTACACTGTTGTAGTTATGGTCACCAGTCTTTTATAATTTTGTTCATCTGAAAATGCTACTGTATATTAAATGAATGAATGAATAAATATTGATTGTGCGTCTGGTGTTTAGATTTCTGAATTCTAATTTAGGTTTATCCATAATAAACTTGTCAGAATTAAATCAGCTAAATCAAGATGAACTAAATTTATCATTAAGCACAAAGAAGAGTATGGAGACAAAACTGGCAATGTAGTGACAAAATGTAGTCATGACTATATATATAAATATATATATACACACACACACACACACACACACACACTACCAAGCAAAAGTTTTTGAACAGTAAGTTTTTAATGGTTTTAAAGAGCTCTCTTCTGCTATCCAAAGTACAGTAAAAAATTGAAATGTTTACTATTTAAAATAACTGTTTGAATATATTTTTAAAATGTAATTTGTTCCTGTGATCAAAACTAAATTTTCAGCATCATTACTCCAGTCTTCAGTGTCACATGATCCTTCAGTATAATTTTTTTGTTGTTGTTTGAGAAAACGTAGAAATTAATACTTTAAAGGATGCTTTAAACTAATTAAAAGATGATGATAAAGACATTCATCATGTTAAAATTCTACCCAGCTGTTTTCAACATAATAATAATAAATGTTTTTGAGCAGCAAGTGAGAATATTGAAATGATTTCTGATGGATCATTTGACTGGAGTAATGATGCTAAAAATTCAGCTTTAAAATTACAGGAATAAATTATGTTTTAAAATATATTTAAATAGAGAACAATTATTTTAAATAGTAAAAATATTTCAAAATTGTACGTTTGAAAATTGCTTTTGCTGTGCTTGGGAACAAATAAATGCAGGCTTGGTGAGCAGAAGAGACTTTTTTTTAAAAAACAAAAAAATCTTTTGGTAGTGTGTGTACATATATATATATATATATATATTACTTAACCTATTTAAATAGGTAATTACAAAAATTAAGTAGAATAAGTACATTAAACTGTGTGGGGTGTCTGAATAGCTTTTTCGTATTTTACAATCATAGCTGTATTATCGTAAGTAAGACTTGATTTATTTCAGTGAGTCGAGTATTTTGAATTTGACCAAAAAGATTCATTCACAGGGGCCTCTTACAGGTAACACCGTTACGTTACCTTGCAGCAAGTGAGTATATATTCTGTTTTAGTGAATCATTTAACACATTCGTTAATCAGTGAATCATCAAATCATTAACTTTATCGAGTAATAATCATATTTTTCTGTATAAAAACGATCGTGTCTACATATTTAAGAGTCTCAAAGAGTGTCTAAATGCAAGTGTCAAAAATCAATTTACCTTTAATTTTCCTCCAACTGCTGGCCATGACTTTAATAAAGAATACAAGACTTAATCAGTAATCAAATAATTGTTTTTGTTTACAAATCATGTGGTGTATGAACAAAAAAGATCCTAGTCCGAGAACTAAATGTGGGAGTATTCGTTCATTAATTCAACCAAACAAATTTTCCTTCACAACTAGCACTCGAATGCTATTTGCTAATAATAAAGCAGTCACGCCCTTCAAATACGATGATTCGTTTACCTAAAAGATTCATTCAAAAACACCGATTCATTTTACATGTATATCATTGATTTACATGTTTCTCGTATGTCGGTACGGACATATGTTAATGTGCTATATGACGTTTAATTTAAAACCCCTTAGCTTCCCATAATAACTGAGCCTTAAACTACTTGCACCTGCAGTTTATCATTAGACTAGATTAGCCTTTTTCACAAAAATCGGAAGTGACGTCAGCGCAGGGTAAAGTCAGTTCCGCTACAGGTCTGTGCCTATTATATTAATATGCTCTTGTCTCAAATAATGCCTTTTACTTTTTCTTTTTTGTCTGCTTTCCAAGTTGTTATATAATCAACAAAGAAACAACATTTTACTTGTTTGTAATTTATATGGGCACTCAGACCGGTACTCGTCAATATAATATATGCGCAACATAGCGCCAGCTATAGTTTCTGTTCTCCATCTCCGGTATATTTAAGCGTATTTTCTCAATTTACTCAGTCATTTCCCTCGAATCACTACATCATGGTAAATTATGACAGCGTTTATATCCAAATGCACATTTCCCCAAGAATAAATGAAACAATTCTGAGTCCGGATGATGCATAAACTCAATACAACAACGTAATCCAGATCCAAAAGGAATAAAGCCATTAATCGGAGTCATGTCTTATTTAGTATTATATTATTTTATTATGTATATCCCTGGGCACATTATGCAAAGTACATTTACACCCTGAAATTAATAATGCAAAGGAGAGCAAGTAGAAAATACAATATTACTTTAATAATAATAATAATAACAATATTAATCGCGAAAAAAAATGATGTGAAGAGTCATAATGCACAGCCAGCACCAAATAGACAGTACGGCAAAACTTAAAACTGTACTGTATTATAAGTGCTAACATTCATAATTAAATAAACATAGTATTTGTGATGACCAGACGCGGACACAAAGTTTATGAATAAATGTTTGCTATTTTTAGAGTAAAACACCGGTATATATCATAGTATCATAGTATCTATTTTGTAAAAATAGACTTTGATTCCCAAACTTACTCTTGTTCAGTACGGCCGCTGCTGTCACCGGAAAAACGTTTACCCTGCAAGCGCCAATCCGGAAGCCAGAAACACGGAAGTGTGAAAAAGGCTAATTTCCGGTTCTTTACGCTGACTTCTGTATGGCGCGTTGGAATCGGCGTTGTCATGGACGGCCCTGAAACTGCATGGTACATGAGAGTGAACGTGTTAATTCTAGCATTAATGATAAGTTGGGAGTTTGTGATATTGACATTAGCCCATCTTAACACAGAAAGTGCAGAAAGAGATAAAAATAAAGTTACTGAGCTGCGCAAAGCGCGGCAGTCACACACGGGGTTGTTGCCTTATTTACGAGTAGCGAGTGGACTTGGTTGTAAACAAAATAGAAAAAGTTTTAAGCTTCCAAGTGACCCAGCAGAAGACTCAATGACAGAATCCACTCTCAAACGCCATGTATGTGGGGCAGACCAGAGCTGGGATAGTACTTGGGGGCACGGTGACAAATTTGAGGAAATTCTCAGAGGGTCTAAAACAGGAATCTGGCACTACTTAAGTAAGAATCTGCTACCTAGGCAATTTATCTGTCTTGTGTTTCATTAACTGTACAGAAAATATGTTTGTTTTTGTTTGTCAAGAGCATCAGAGGAATTTGGATGATGTATTTGTGTCTGATGTCTATCAGCCATTGTTTAACTGTGAGAATGAAATCCTTTCCATCAAATTTGTTATGACCCGGCACTCCAATCCACACCCGATGATCAGTAAGTACCTTTGAATACACAACAGTACAGTTTAATTAAAACAAAGAGCACATGGACATGTTTTTTAAAATGTCTTTTAAAAATGTCTTTTAAAACGCATATGGACCATCTTAACATTATTTTAATGTTTTAGAGCTTCTCCATTTCCATGAGACATTGAAATATACAGGTTCACTCTGCTTTTACAGTGTTAGAATATGAAACATGCCATTTGCTAGCTTTTTTCAGTCTAATAAAATATTCTATGCATTACAATACTGGCTTAATTGTGATTAAACATGCTTGATGATATTGCAAACTCTGTCCTCTTTTTTTTTTTCTTTTTTTTATGATTTATACTTTATTGATTTTCTTTTTAAAAATAAGAGTATAAACAATCATGTATTTGACATACAAACAATCCATTAAAACAAAACACAAATCAACAAAAGCAATGAAAGAAAAAACAGAAAAAAAGCAAATAGTACAATGGTATATATATAACAAATAAATATAAACTATATAAATCTGTACATACCAAAAAAAGAAAAGGAAGCAGCGGGGGCGGGGTGGGGTGTTGCTAGTACCATGAGTTCCCACTAGAAGCTATATTATATTTACCAAAGCCATTATTATTTTCCTTTCGCCACATGCTTGCTACTACTACGGATTACAAAAATTCTAAAATGTTCCCCATTTGACAAAATAAATATCAATCCTCCCATGCACACTATAGGAAAGTTTTTCGAGGGCTGCCACCCGCCCTAAATCCGAAAGCCACTCAAAAATGGGAGGCTTCCCGGAAGATTTCCAGCTTTTCACAATTACCCGTCTGCCTAGCATAATACAACTTTGTATCCACTGTGACTCAGCCTTATTAACATGACTTAAAGGGCAAGGGTCGCCAAGAATGTATAAACTTGGGCAAAGATCATACTGGGCCTGTGATATTTGTACAATATAATCATGCACCTATCTCCAAAATTTCTGGACTTCTGAGCATTGCCATAATACATGAAATAGGTTGCCCTCCTCTTTCTGGCATCGCCAGCAATCTGGGTTATCTTTAAACCCTGTTCTAAACAACCTCCTGGGTGTCCAATAGAATCTGTGTAAAATTTTAAATTGTATGAGACATGTTCTAATATCCCTAGACATTAACTTTAAATCTCCCAATCCTTGTCTTCAAATGCACATCCCAAATCTTTTTCTCAGGTTAGCTTAAACGCAGAAATAATATTTTGGCCCATATGATTAATAAGCAAGGAATAATATTTGGAAGCCTCATGGCCAGTTCCCATAATATTGCGGATCATTTGAAAAGCGCTTTCACCCCTGGGAGTATGTGAGGGGGGACTAAAAATACTTGTGAGCATATGCGTCATCTTTCAAAAGATACTAATTCATTATCCTCATAAAGATCTTCAAGAGTCTTAATATTTTTATCTATCCATTTCGTCCACAACACTGGCATTCCACCAATGAACAACTTTGGATTGGCCCAGATAAGCAGATGAGGAACTCCCAAACTCCCAAAATCCGAGAGGTTTTCTTCCAAACTGTTTGGAGATGGGAAATAATTGGATGATTACGTATTGGTAATGATAATTTTGTTATCAACAGGGATTCAAATGGTATTAACGGGCAAATAGATTTTTCCATGGCTAACCATGGGGGAGCCCGCTCTGGAGGTAACATCCACTGTCCCAGGTGCCTCAAACCAAATGCATAGTGATACAAAGATAACTTTGGGAGACCTCGTCCTCCCCTCTCAACTGGGAGCTGGAGTTTTTCTAGCCGCATACGAGGCCTCTTACCATTCCATAGGAACTGCTTGCATATCCTGTCAAATTTTTTGAAATATTTGGAATGAACAGAGACAGGTAGGGAGCTTAAAACATAATTAATTTTGGGTATGGAGTTCATTTTTAGTACATTGACCTTACCCCAGAGAGAAAGAAAAAGGGGGGCCCATCTCAAGGTATCAGCTGAAATTTTTTCCAATAAGGGGTCAAGGTTGACTTTAACAATATCCTTGAACTGATGAGGAAAAGTTATTCCTAAATATGTAATGCCCTTATCAGGCCAATCAAGTGCACACATCTGAAACAGTGACTTTGGACAGTAAGCAGTCAGGGGAAGAGCCTCTGATTTAGACCAGTTTACCTTGTAGCCAGACAATTTTGAAAAATTATTTATCATGCTAAATAGGGCTGGAAGTGAATTGATTGGATCAGTAACCAAAAGCAAAATGTCATCCGCATAAAGCATAAGTTTCTGAACAGAGGCCCCGACAACAACCCCAGGAAAACTGGTGTTTTCTCTTATTGCTACCTCTAAGGGTTCCAATACCAAACAAAAAAGCAAAGGGGAGAGTGGACGACCCTGACGCGTACCTCGACCCAACCTGAAATATGGAGATATGGCACCATTAGTTAGGACAGCAGCCTCTGGGTGTTTATATAACAGCTTCACCCATTTTATAAATGTCTGGCCAATTCCAAAAGCTTTTAATGTTGAGAACAAATAAGGCCACTCAATACAGTCAAAGGCCTTCTCAGCGTCAAGTGACACCGCAGCAACAGGAAAGCTATCATTCCTAACTGCCCACATAATATTGATGAAGCGTCTGATATTATCAGAGGAGTGTCTATTTTTAATAAAACCGACCTGATCAGGATGTATTATAGCCGAGATGACTTTTTTTAAACGGTTAGCAAGAATTTTAGAAAGTATTTTTACATCTACAGAGATTAGTGAAATCGGTCTGTAACTGGAACAATCAGTTGGACTCTTCCCCTTCTTTAAAATGACTGAAATCACCGCCTGATACATAGTTGGGGGTAACACCTCCCTTTCAAAAGCCTCATCATACTTGTCTTTTAACAGAGGCGTTAATTCTAAGGAGTAACACTTAAAAAATTCGGCTGTAAATCCATCTGTACCTGGAGCCTTTCCTGTTGTTAAATTCTTGATTGCTTCTGAAATTTCATCCTCTGTTATGGGAGAGTCCAAAAGCTTCCTTTGATTCTCAGTGAGAGACGGGATGTTAAGTGTGCTGAGGAAATGTTTTATTTCTTCCTCAGAGGAGCTGCTGCGAGAGGTGTAAAGGTTCTGGTAGAAGTCCCTGAATGCGGCATTAATATCTACGGCCTTGGTTGCAAGACATCTCCCAGGGGGTTGGATAGCACATATTAAGGCAGAGGATTCCTTCTGTTTAATGTATCTAGCCAGCATTTTCCCTGCTTTTTCACCAGATTCAAAGGATTTTTGTCTAAATCTGAACAAGTCAAATTCCACTTTCTGAGTAAGGATATTATTATACTGATACTTTAGCTGTGCTAACTGAGGTTAGATTGGTTCATTCTCTGTTTAAAATTAGTCTTTAATCTGCCCCTCCAATACAGACAACTTAGCATGCTCTAACTTTTTCTTAGCTGAGGCATACTGTATAATGACCCCTCTAACATATGCTTTAAGTGCCTCCCATGCCACCCCTACAGATGGAGCTGAATTTAGGTTAGTACATAAATAAAAATCAATTTGATCTTTGAGTAAATCTTTAAATACTGGAATATGTAACAAAGTGGAATTGAACCTCCATCTATACGATCTTTTAATAGTATCCAATAGGGATGTCACAATACTCAATATAATATCGAACCGTTCGGTACGACATCCACGGTTCAATACACGCTTGTGAATTGCGGTTTTTCGGTTTTGCATTTAAATAACTTCCTTGTTTTATTTCTCTCGGAATTTGCTGTATGTTTGCCTGCGATTTCATGTGCTGAAATGAGGAAACGATTTCTCGCTTATATTTGAAAAAACAACACACACAGAGCAACCTCCATTCTAATGACATGCAATGATAAGCCTTTCTAAACCGTTGTCCAACAAAAGTTACAAAAACAAAAGTTATAAAAAACATTATAACTTGTTTTTATAACTACTTCTTTGACGCAAATGTGTTTTTTTTTTTGCACGATGGCACCCTCTGGCGTCCAGTATGAATGAAACCCATTCTATTTTGCGTAAAAATCGAAAAAAATAATACCTCTCTCATAAGAAATATTGAGCAGACATATACTAAACCACGCTTTTTCTAGTGTACAGAGGTTTACGGGAGTATTTTGTTAATTTGTTCCAAAAAAAAAAACCCACACTGAAGTGGCAAGATATCAGAACCGAACCGAAAACCGTGGTTAAAAACCGAGGTTATGTATTGAACCGTGGACTAACTGTATTGTTGCATCCCTAGTATCCAACGGTGTTAGGTCCAAAAATACTGGTGCATGATCTGAAATCAGTATGTTGCCAATTGTTCAACTGAGCACAGAGGGTACAATATTCTTAGAAATAAAAAAATAGTCAATGCGTGAATATGTGTTATGTGGAGATGAAAAAAAAAGTATAATCTCTGCCTGATGGATTAAGCAACCTCCAAGCATCAATGAGGCCCAAAGAAGTACACACTTGCTTTAGCATAAAAACTGATTTAGGGGGCCGCATGCTGCCTGGCTGGCTGCAGTCTAAGATAGTATCAAGTACCACATTCATATCTCCCGCCCATATGATTGGATAGTCTCCAAAATCACTCAGGATACCTTCTAAAGCAGCAAAGAAATTAGGGTCATCACCATTTGGTGCATACACATTGGCCAAAATGTGAGGTCTACCCTGTAACTCTACCAGTATAACTATAATCCTACCTTCTGTATCATACTTCTCTGATATACATTTCAACTGCTTTTATTCACCAAAGTGATTACACCCCTACTTTGACTTGAACCGAGGCTATAAAAAACATGTCCAACCCAGTCTTTACATAATTTTATGTGATTCATGTTCAGATAAATGGGTTTCTTGTAAAAAAAACAATATCGAGTTTTCTAGATTTGAGACTGTAAAGCACCTTTTTCCTTTTAATAGGGTTCCCCAGACCTTTACATTTCATGTGGCGAGACGTAAATTACAACTAATTTTTTAATTGACTTGGCCAGTTAGATGAGGTACATTACTGGTTACTGTAGGAACCATAACAGAACGGTACAAACTGAACTTGAGCAACCCCCAAACAAAAAACATTGAAAAAGCCAAATAAAAAAAAACAAACAAAAAAAACTGTGAACTAGTACATTTGTCCATGACTGCCCGTTGAATGTGGTACATAGTCATCACTACCCGCAGGACAGTATTGCTACAGATAACTGACTACTGTAGTACAAATATAGAAATAATCAATACTTATTATAAAAAGTAATAAAAATAATAACTAAATAAGTATAGGCATTATAACATGTACAGGATTATACTATGAGCAAACTGCTGTAGAAAAGCAGCAAGGCACGTGAACTCAATGCCCAAACATTATCTATTTACTTAGGCCCAGTTCAACAAAAGCCCATTAAACAGTGAATGGGTATAATATATATAGATCCAAAATAAAACAATGTCCAGCAGGACCCAGAAACCCAGCATCCGATCATTATCTATTTGTTTCGGCCAGTTCAGCAAAATTCCGTTAATGTGCCGTCCATAACTTAGATTTATTCAAAATAATATTACCTTTATAGTCCAGGGTAAAACAATACAAAAAACACCTGGCCACTCTGAAACCATATCAAGTCATTCTAAGCATTGATCGATGTTCACTCGTACATTTGAGGCCAGTGAAAAAAACATATGTGCTTAAATACCACGAATGAAGGCCAGTGCTTTCTTGGGATCATTAAATCGCTTAGGACCGTCTTTTAAATCAATCTTGAGTGTCGCTGGGTAGAGCAAAGCAAACTTGATCTGACGATCATGCAAAGCTTTCTTACACTCTCGAAAGGCGTTCTGTTTCTCCTGTGTAATTTTTGAGAAATCGGGGAATACCAGTATGGAGTTGCCGTTCCACTGAAGCTGTTTCTTCTCTCTGGAGGCCCGCAGAATCAGGTCTCTCGTACCGGAGCACATGAATCTAGCAATGACCGCGCACGGTCTTTCGTTCGGCTGAGGACGGGGGGCGAGTGCTGTATGCGCACGTTCAATGTCCCAACCATGAGATGGAGCTGGAATACCTAATAGATGAGGTAGCATATCTTCGAGGTAAGCCTCCATGTCTGTCCCTTCGCTGCCCTCCGGTATTCCAATAAATCTCAAGTTATTACGTCTGTTTCTATCTTCCATATCCGTAAGCTTGTCTTGAAGCTCCTCTATTTCGGCCTTCCGAGTGGGTGGGTTGGATTGTAGATCCCTGTCGTTTGCCTCCAGAAATTCCACTCTCGCTTCAACATCGCTGATTCTTTCCATTAGCGCTGATAGTTTACCTTCCATAGACGTAGTGGCCTTGCGGATGTCTTTCAAGCTTTGCATTTCCTCAGACATTTGTTTTAGTATGTTAAAAATACTAGCGATATCCTCGGCAACATTCCCCTTGCTCACGGAGAGTTTGTCAGTGTCCACTGGAGAAAATGCTACGCTGTCATCGCCGGCGCCATTTTTACTTGCATCGCCACCTCTCAGGGCCTTTTTAATGCTCGATTGTACTGTTTTCTGCCTATAAGCCATTTTTTTTTATCCTGAAACTGTTCCCTCACTCTTGGAGAGGAAAAGTTGTCAAATTACCCGTTTAGGATTATCTATAAGGATAAATAGATTGTGCTGCTGCAAGCGGCGCTATCGAGGTGCCATCCACCTCGACCGCGTCACGTGACCCTCCAAAAGGAGTCATGGGTCATCACAGATTTTGAGGATCCATTTTAAGGACTGCTGTGTTCACCACTGGGTTGGAGATTCTTTTTGCTCTAGCCTCTTTAAACTTAAATGTTATAGAATCAATGTAAACATGCATGTATTTGATTTATGGTCATTTTGGATAAATTGCTGTTGTGGGAAAAACCCATAATCCCATCTAGGTGAATAATTTATGCATGCATAGGCAAATGTATGTGGATGGATAATGCCTTATTGATTTACAGTATCTATTACCATTGGAAATAATTTGTTCTTCAGTACACCTAGAATATGAGTTTATGTACTGTTGTCTTAAAGTGCTTATATTATGTACAAAAATGTTATGTATTAAAAAAAAAAAAAAAAAACATGCAGATGTTAGGGCTTTGAGTTTCCATTAGGATATGAAGATGGAATATAATGTTACCCAGACGTAGTGCATATAATTGTAAAAAAAATAAATATATTAGGCCATTTTATTCTACAGCGCTGTTTTAAACCAACTCTTAAACAGCTTTTTTTTGTCTCTTTAGACTCAGGGCAGAAGGAAGTACTACTCTATAAGGGTACTTTACTTTGATCGCCTTCTAATGAGGAACGTGTCTGGCTCTGCCAGCTGTCATGCCGCCATTGAGCCTCACAGTATGCCTTCTACAGGAGCATCACCTGAAGTTCTCTGTGGAAAGTCTTATATGATTGTGAAATTACCAGCAAAGAGGGTGTTTCATGCAAAAGTTTTAGGTGAGTGCTTATGATTAAATGCAATAATATTTAGATTGTAGCGATTTTACCTAAATTGTCACCACTAATGTGGTGATGTGTAATTATAATACAGTAAATTAAAAAATGTATAGGCAGTGCTTTGAAGAAATATGTGAATGAGCCAGTCTAAACATCTGTTCTCTCAAGGTCTGCCTCTGCATGGATCCCCCAATTCTTTGGAAAAGTCAACACACTGTGTTTGTCAAAATTAAGCCCTGTGATTGAGGTATAACCTTGTTTAATATTCTGTAGAATTTTTAAGCACTTACATCGATATATACTACTTTGTATAAACCACTGGTTCTTGTTTTGCCAGAATGGCATCTCCAGCTGGATTACCTTGTTATGACTGGAAAAGAACAGGGTAATCACAGTGTCCTGTGTACAACACAAGCTACATTAAAAGAGTTGTTAGGGCAAATAGAAGATCCATCAGATCCCATTACTTCAGTTCCCTCTAAGCCCACAACACTTCAAGCCAATAATTATACTGGCAGTAATGATACTGATACATTTGGCTTTGGATAGGGTTTCTCAGACATCCCTGGCTTCTCTTCCAGTTCTAGCTACAACTGACAGCTTACAGTCAGGTCATTGGAACCACCACTATTCCTCAAATTAAACAAACAGATGTGACTGATACGAGTGTAGAAAGTGCATCTAGACTTACAACTTCTCCAGAAATTGCTTCCTAGCATCCATGTCAGGCAAAGACATAACTTCTGAAACCACTCCCCTAGAAGATACTTACACTGGCACTGGAAATATCCCTGAAATTCTTCCACTTCAGTTGATGGAATGACATCCTGAACCATTCGGTCACATAGTGCAACTGAAGATGGTTTGGAATTGTCCACAACTGCACCAATCTCAGTTGAAGCAACATATGTCTCCAAAACACCTCTTGAAACCACCATTGCTGTGGAAATGACCCCATCTTCCTTAATAATGAAGTCCTTGTCAGCCACTACTACAATGGGACTAACTTTATAGAGCAACACCCTCAGTTAGCACAAGAGGTATGACAAGTGCTGAAGCATCAATGTCTTCTGAAAAGAGAGCTAGCACTACTTCAGAAGCCATTTCCCTGCAACCTGTGACAACTGGTAAAGTGGCAACAACAGCTAAGATGGTTCCTTTTTCCACATCACATGTTGGAACTTCCGTACCTGTGGCAGTAGAAGACACTTCCACTTATGAAAAGAGTACTGAAAAAACTCTTTTAGTTAGCACTACAACTACTGGATTGGAAACATCTTTTCCTGGGATATCAGCAACTACAGCAAAGTCAGTGTCCATTTCCTCATCACCTGTTCTATCACCCATCACAGTGGAAATTAGGACTACTTTGCCAGCCACTACTCTAGTTGAAAGCACCAGTCCTATGGAAGCCACTTTTCCAGCGCTCACTTCCACTTATGGAAAAACATCTAGAACAACAACTTCAGATAGAACAGCAGAGATTGTATCTGCATCTGTGACAACTGTTAAAGTGGCAACAACAGCTAAGATGGTTCCCTTTTTCACATCAAATGTTGAAACTTCTGTACCTGTGGAAATAGAAGACACTTCCACTTATGAAAAGAGTACTGAAAAAACACTTTTAGTTAGCACCGAAGCTACTGGATTGGAACTGTGGATGGACTGTGTCCATCTCCACAACACCTGTTCGATCACCAATCACAGCAGAAATTAGAACTACTTTGCCAGCTACTTTGAAGGGCTCCACTACTCTAGTTGAAAGGACCAGTCCTATGGAAGCCACTTTTCCAGCACTCACTTCCACTTATGGAAAAACATCTAGAACTCCATCTACAGCTCCTTTAGATTGCACAGCAGAGATTGTATTGGGGAACTCCACACCTGCATTAACAACTACTGAGGCACCAATTTCAGCTGAAATGAAGTCTGTCACCACAACATCTGTTAAAACAACAGTTGCTCCTTTCCCATCAGCAACATCTACTGACAAAACTGCATTTGGAATAATGCCATCAGTGGGTATTGTATTGCACACAACCACACCTGCAAAGTCTATTCCTGATGTTTCAACATCTGCCAACATAATATCTGTCCCCACAATGCTTACAAAAACTAGTTTAATAGCAGCCACTTCAGCTGAAGGAAAGACAACAGGAACTGTTTTGGAAATGTCTGCATCCTCAGTGAAAATTTTACCAACCTCAGCTCACACTGGATCTGTCTCCACAATACCATTTGCAGCAACTCTTGAAGCACCAACCCTACCTGAAACCACCTTTGTCTCCACAACCCCCGCTGAAACTACCATTTCTATGGAAATGGCTACACCTTCATTTATGACTCCCAAGCCAGCCACTACTACAGAGAAACTAATGTCTGGAAAAATGCCCTTAATTAGTACAAGAGGTATTTTATTGGATACTTCTACAACCAGGACAAGGACTGAAGCATCAGTTTCTTCTGAGATGACATCCATCTCCACTTCCCCTATGGGAACTAGCACTACTTCAGGAGCTATTTCCATGCAACCTGTAACAACTAGTAAAGTGACAACAACAGCTAAGTTGGTGCCCTTCTCTACATTGCATGTGGAAACGACCATATTTTAACTCCTTTATTTAGCAACACGGCTACTGTTTTGGGCAAATCTACAGCTGCTACAACAACCGCTCATGTGATCTCACCAGCTACAGCAAAATCTATGTCCATCTCCACAACACCTGTTCAGTTACCCATCACAGAATAAATTAGCACTACTTTACCAGACATTTTGTTGGTTTCCACAACGCATGTTGAGGGCACCAGTCCTATAGAAACCACTTCCCCAGCATTCACTTCCACAAACGCAAAAACATCTTCAACTCCTTCAAAAAGCACAGCAGTGATTGTATTGGAGAAATCCACACCTACACTGACAACTTCTAAGGCATCAACTTTAGCTGAAATGAGGTCTGTTGCCACAACATTTGTTAAAACAACAGTTGTTCCTTCCCCATCAGCAACATCTAAGAGAATAACATTTGAAGTGACACCATCAGTAGGTAATATATTGGACATTGTCACACCTGCTAAGACAACGCCTTTCTCTACAACAGCCACTTTAACTGAAAAAATAACATCTTTAACCACTCCATTAGTTATCACAACAGGAATTGAACTGGAAACCTCTATGCCTTCAGTGACAAAAGCTGGAGCAGCAACCTCAGCTGAAACAATGGCTGTCTCGGTGCTGCCTTCTAAAACCCTAACATCTGAAAACACTCCCCTAGCAGATCTTTTCACTGGTGCTGATAATGCAGTTAGCTTTGGATGGGGTATCTCTGATATCCCATTGGATCCATACCTACCAGAGGTAACGGCAACTGAAACAGCTGGAAGCCTACGGTCAACTCCGGTTGTTGGAACCACCATAATTTCTCAAACTGAACAAACAAATGTTTGAAATGACAGCACCCATGTCAAGCGAAGAAATAACACCATTTGCAACAACTCCTGAAGCACCAACTATCTTTGTTTCCACATGTCCTGTTGAAACCACCATTCCTGTGGAAATGGCCACGTCTTCATTCATGACTCCCCTGCCAGCAACTACTACAGAGCGACAAATGTCTGGAAAGACGCCCTCAATTAGCCCGCAAGGCATTTCATCGGACACTTCTACAACTATGACAAGGGCTGAAGCATTAGTGACTTCTGAGATTACATCCATCTTCACATCCTCTATAGAAACTAGTGCTACGTCAGAGGTCATTTCCATGCAACCCGTGGCAACAACAGCTAAGGCTTTGCCCTTCTCAACATCAACTGTTGAAACCTCAATGAGAACAACACTATCAGCAGGTACTGTATTAAACACAACAACACCTGCAACGTCTGCAACACTTACAGAATCTAGTTCAATAGCAGCCACTTCAGCTGAAAGAATGGCAACTGAAGTGTCCACATCTGCTGTGAAAACTTCAACAAACTTAGATGAAACTACATCTGTCTCCACAACACCATTTGCAACAACAACTGAAGCACCAACCCTACCTGAAACTACCTTTGTCTCCTCAATCCCTGTTGAATCTACCATGGCCACCTCTTCGATTATGACTACCCTGCCAACCACTACTGCAGAGCAACTAATCTCTGAAAACACTCCTTCAGTTAGCACAAAAGGTATTTTATCAGATGCTTCCACAACCATGACAAGGGCTGAAGGATCAGTGACTTTTGAGATGACATCAATCTCCGCATCCCCCATAGAAACTAGCACTACTTTGAAAGTCATGCAACCTGTGACCACTGGTGAAGTGGCAACAACATCTAAGACAATGTTTGTCTCCACATCAACCTTAGCAAACACTTCAGTTGAAGAAATGACATCTGGAACTATTCCATCACATAGTGCAGCCGAAGATGGTTTAGAGTTGTCCACAACTGCACCAAACACCACTTCTTCAGATAGCACAGCAGAAGTTGTATTGGGGAAATCTACACTTGCGTTAACAACCGCTGTGGCACCAACTTCAGATGAAAATAAGTTTGTCACCACAACATCTGTTAAAACAGCCATTGCTACTTTCCCATCAGCAACATCTACTGAAAAAATGATGTTTGGAATGACACCATCAGTAGGTACTGTATTGGACACAACCACACCAGCTAAGACAATGCCCTTCTCTACAACACAAGCTAAAACATTCTTAAGGAAAACTTCAGGTTTTCCATTGGAACCATCATCTCTAGCAGGAACAAAAAATGTTGAAACTGCTGTAGCTGAGGGAACTCATGTTGTTACAGAAAGGCCTTTACAAGTAGCCAGTTTAACTGAAGATGTAACCACTCCATCCATGGCATTAGATGGGCTTTTTCAGCCATTCCATCAGTTCCGTACCTACCAGTTGTGACCACAACTAAAACGGCTGACACCTGACAGTCAACTCATGTTGGAGCCACCACAATTCCAGTTGGCTTTGGATGGGGATTCTCTGATATTCCATCAGTTCCTCATGTACCAGTTGTAACTCCAACTGAAACAATTACCAGCTGACAGTCGACTCGGGTTGTTGGAACGACTACAGTTCCTCGAAATAACCAAACAGCTGTGGCTGCTCATGTAGAAGCTGCTTCTATAGGGACAACAGTTCCAGAAATGACTTTCCTAACACCCATGCCAGGTGAAGATATACCATCTGAAAGCATTTCCCCAGTAGATGCTTACACTGGTAATGCTGCTGGCTTTGGATGGGAATTCTCTGTTATCCCACCAGTTCCTTACCAGCCAGAAGAATCAGCTAGAACTGGTGCACCAATTCCTTAGCTCCTATTTCTAAGCAAGGGATACTGCTTTGAACCACTTCCTCAGAATATCACATTTTGATTCACTCTTTGATTCCAGTAAGAGTAATACACCTGCTTCTGCACAACAGCAATTAATCTTTCCTGTCCTTGACTCTAGCTAGTGTTTATGCTTCAATGTTTGTCTAGAACTCTAATATTGCTTTACAGTTATTAAACTGTAGATGTATGTTATCATGTCATCTTAATTTGATTATATAATTTCTTTTAAATGTGATTGTCCAATGTACAATGTGCTTTTGTATTGGTTTCTTTAGAGATTAAAAGTATTAAAATGTTTTTTCGATTAAAGGTGTTTAAAGATGCTTGCATTTGCTCTGTGCATTTGTAAATAATTACCTAATAAAGTTTTCCCCTAGGAAAACTGATAATGACTTTGGTAATAATAATAAAACAATGCTTTGTCAACAGTAATATAGATATAAGAACAGAATGAAGATGTGTATTTTTCTAATTTTGCCTAATATTTGGCCTAATATTTTTTCCCCCATTTAGTACTGCCCTTCAGAAGCTATTTGTCCTCCCAGAGGACAAAATAAGTTAAATTTACCCTGATCTTGAAATTCAAAAAGTTTTCACGCCCTGGCTCTTAATACGTCGCGCTTCCTTCTAGACCATCAGTGAGCGTTTGAACCTTGTGTAATAGTTGCATACCAGTCCCTCAGTTGTCCTCAGTGTGAAAAGATGGATCTTAAAAACATACAGTTATTATTGGAAAGGTTCAAATACACAACAATGCTGAAAAACCAAAGAATTTGTGGGACCTGAAGGATTTTTCTGAAGAACAGCAGGCAGTTTAACTTCAGGACAAACAAGGGACTCATTAACAACTATCACTAAACAGCTGTGGATCATTCGGGTAAGGACACAGTACTAAGAATCAAGTCTATGTGAACTTTTGAATGGAGTCATTTTTATAAATCCAACTATTATTTTCTCTTGTGAACTATATGTAAACATATTTTATGTATCTTATTCAGGGCAGTAGTAAATAAAAAAATAAAATGCATTTTGTGTAATCCCTCTTATTTTGGTAAGATAATTAACATTTTGCAGATTCTGCAAGGTATGTAAACTTTTGCTTTCAGCTGTACATGTCTGAAGTTATGCAGAATTGATTGCAGTTCATATCTGATTTTATTTGGAAAATGAATGTAATTTGAAAATTACATTAATTGTTGGGATGACATCAACCAAAGGCAACGTTGTTGAGGTCATGTTTTTTCTCTTTTGAAATAATAAAAATGAAAATGCAAATAAAGTTAAAGCCTAACAGTCTTGTTGTGAAATATTTTTTCTTTGAACCACTTAGTTTAATTTATGATATTCTAATGCAGCGTTGCTTAAATGTGAAAGTAGTTTCTGAGGCCACTGTACCGTATGTAAAAGCCTCTACCTCACTCAGACCTTTATTTTGAAAGCCATTAACCTTGTCTGAACATGAGTTTCTGCTGATGGCGTTCTTCACACGACTGAGATAACAGAGCAGTTCAATTTTCAGTTTCAGTGAACTTGAAGACCTAGAACTGTTTTTGCTCGGTAAGTATAGAATTGTATTTTGAGGTGTTAGCCACTGCTAGCTATATTTAATGAATTTCGATGAACGACTTATTGCTTAGGAGTTTTATTAGTAAGCGATAATTTATTATTATTAACATTATCATTATTAATAAAGTTAAAGCGATGGCTGAGATTGACAAAAATACGTTTGTGTACTACTTATTTTTAAATAGCAGTTAATGATACATTATGTCCTGTTATACTCTTAGCCTTTGTACACCGATAGGGAGAATGATTTTGTCAGCAGTTACAGAATCGGGAGGAGTTAATTTTCCTCTCTGGAAGACAAAAATCTTTATTACACGTCAATCTTCCTTTCTTTTAGGTCAGTTGTTCTGTCATTGAGTGATTGGATCACTGTGCAGAAATGTCTTACCTTCCAACTCTCTTCAAATACGTCGATGAGCACCAGGACGAGTATGTTAAGGTATTAAGATTTTCTTTACTAACGTCACATTGTATTATATTATATAGTCAAAATTTGGAATATGTGTATATTTTAAGCTAAGATAGTTTTGTTTTTTATTTAATACCCTGTTTTGTTTATTCATGTGCTTTCATACATGTTTTCTAAAATGTTTGATGACTTTACTGTTATTTAGCATGAATGTATTTTCTAATGGTAATGTAAACACTTTGTGTTTGAAGCGCCTGGCACAATGGGTTGCTGTACAGAGTGTGTCTGCCTGGCCAGAGAAACGAGGAGAAATCAAGAAGATGATGGAGATAGCAGCCAAAGACATTGAGAGACTTGGGGGAACTGTGGAGATGGTTGACATCGGCATGCAGAAGGTGTTTTATTTTTCTTTAAAATTCAGTTAATATTAATCTCCTACAATGGATTTTGAATTTGTATTTTTGTGTCTGGCTTTGGAATTCTGAGTGAGAACAGCCTTGAAACGCAAACATTACAAGCTGCTTCCTGCTTGTCATTTTTTGTGGTTGACCGTGTGACTGCATAGGTCTCGTGCCCTACGAGATTGCAGTCGTGTTGTTATGCTTTGAATATACTGAAGTAAGGATGAACTGTGCTGTCTGAAGAACAGCGTTTATCTGAAATAGAAATCTTTTGTAACATTATAAAACTGTATCATCACTTTTGGTCAATTTAAAGCATCCTTGCTAATTGAAAATGTATTACTTTTTATAACTTCACTCCAGCATAATTGTTATGCTTTGAATATACTGAAGTAAGGATCATGTGAAAGTGACATTAATGGCTCCACCCAATATTTCGTCATCTGATGTAGTTCCAAATTCATATGCTATTATTTGAGAAATTGTGCATTTATTTGATCCAAAGTAGACCTACAGCAAAAACAGTAAAATTTTGAAACATTTAACATTTTAAATAACTGTTTTTTTTATTTGAATATTTTTTTTAAAATGTAATGTAAGTTGAATTTTTGCATCTTTACTCCAGTCACATGATCCTTCAGAAATCATTCTAATATTCTTATTTGCTGCTCAAAAAACATTATTATGATGTTGAAAACAGCTAAGTAGAATTTTTTTCTTTTGTAACATTATAAAACTGTATAATCACTTTTGGTCAGTTTAAAGCATCCTTGCTAAATAAAAGTATTAATTTTTATAATTTCACTCCAGCATAATTTTAAATTTCTAATGCATTGCCTTTTTCTTGTTTCAATTTAGCTGCCAGGTGGTGAAGAGATCCCTCTTCCTCCAATAGTTCTGGGCAGACTTGGCTCAGACCCAGGCAAGAAGACTGTGTGCATTTACGGCCACTTGGATGTGCAGCCAGCCAACATTGAGGATGGCTGGGACTCACCGCCCTTCACTCTGGTGGAAAAAGATGGTATGATTGTGCACGCACAAGGCATTGTTTTTTTTTTTTAAAGTGTACGGTAGCATTCTCTTGGGGTTGAAGAGACTGATGCTAGCATCAATTTATTAATGAAGCCTTTGAGTGTATGGAAGAAACCTGTTAAGACCAAATGAGGTTCTACAATTGATTTGCTTTTTGTGCAATACTTTGCAAGCAGTGCTCCCTCCAGGTAATATTTCACATTCGATTTGGCTAAAATTAGTCACCACTAGCATTTTTTTTAACAGTTTTTTTGTCCTGCTTGCATGTGGGTGTTGACACAAAAAAGGAAGAAATCTCACCGACTCAGCATGTTACATTTGTGTCCCTCCAGCCCGAAGAGATTTCAAGACAAATCCTATTGTCTCTTTTTGCTGAGATAGATCTGACGCTTGAGCCTAGCCTTGTGACCTGTCAGCTGATTCCCATAGTTTTTTTTTCAAGCTCGCACAAATGAATATTCATTTTAACAAAAAGAAGTATCAATTTACCTTACTTAATCTTTTTTTTTCTTCCACCAATTTGGAAATTTCACAACTAGGTTCAAATTTCAAAATTCTCTTACAAGATTGTTTTGTGTGTAGTAATTCTCTAGTAATCTATTACAACTGGCTTTAAGTTATAGTTTTTGTTAAATAAATACCAAGGCCATGCATCTATGAGGGTTTTATATGCACTTTGGTATGTACTGTAAAATGCTTGCTGAACTGAGATTGCATTATAATCATCACAGTTTATGACATTTTGACTGCGGGTCATGCTTCATTTAATTGTCATAGGTAAAATGTACGGACGTGGATCTACCGATGATAAAGGCCCTGTATTAGCCTGGTTCAACATCATCGAGGCCTATCAGAAGATTGGACAGGTGCAAACGCTGTATTTTCTTTCCAGTGATACTGTCTGCTTACTTATTAAACCTGTAGCACCAGTGCAAAGTCCTCATGTTTTTCCAGCAGTATAACCATATCAGTGGCTTAAGATGCTAGACCTTTAGCATTGCCTGCTTTACTTAATCTGTTTAATGGAACTTTAAATTTAAACAGTGTAGAATGTAAATTAAATATTGCAGTTGTATGTGCACCTAGAGTGAAACTGTGAGGAAAAACTGAGCCTAACACTGCATATCATTGTGTTGAAAATCAATTCACTTTGCATACAGTTCTCCACTTATCCAGCGGTTACCTCAGTTTCTCAATCATTATCACCTGAGTGAACTGTCATTGCTTTTAAAGCTCCTCGTTTACAGATTCTGACAGCAGAACAGTCTAAAGGTTGTTTTGTGATCTTTGATCATTTTTAAACATTTTGCGTTAAGCTATTTTAATTAGGTCTAATTTAATTAACTGTAAGCCTAATTGTAATGTTATGCAGCATTTCTATGATACATGACAAACGCTAAAATAGGAGTACTTATCCTTTATGACAAGTTTTAGCATAATAAAATGTTTGGTTTGTAAATAAATACACATTTTAACAATTTATATTAACTAATTATAGATTTACATAGATTTTTTAGTTGAAGTCAAAAGTTTACATATGCCTTGCAGAATCTGCAAAATGTTAATTATTTTACCAAAATAAGAGGGATCATACAAAATGCATGTTATTTTTTTCTATTTAGTACTGACCTGAATAAGATATTTCACATAAAAAGTGTTTACATATAATCCACAAGAGAAAATAATAGTTGAATTTAAAAAATGACTGTTCAAAAGTTTACATATACTTAATTCTTAACACTGTGTTGTTACCTGAGTGATCCACAGCTGTTTTTTTTTTTATGTTTTTTTGTTGTTTATAAGTCCCTTGTTTGTCCTGAACAGTTAAACTGCCCGCTGTTGTTCAGAAAAATCCTTCAGGTCCCACAATTTCTTTTTTCAACATTTTTGTGTATTTGAACCCTTTCCAACAATGACAGTGTGAAAAGATAGATCTCAAAAATCATACAGAGGACAACTGAGGGACTCATATGCAACTATTACAGAAGGTTCAAACGCTCACTGATGCTCCAGAAGGAAACATGATGCATTAAGAGCATCACATTTAAGAGGTGAAAGCTTATTGAATTTGTCTCGTGGGAAACATGTAAGTATCTTCTGTTGCTTCTGAAGGGCAGTACTAAATGAAAAAATAATTGCCTAAATAATATATTCTTAAGCATCATGTAGGATCCCTCTTATTTTGGTAAAATAATGAACATTTAGCAGATTCTGCAAGGTGTATATACATTTTTGACTTCAACTGTATATTAATTGAAAAAACACACTGTAAAAACATTTGAATGGAATTTTTGCACTAAAAACTTAATTTACTTAATCACAGGATCTGCCCATAAATATAAAGTTCTGCTTTGAGGGAATGGAGGAGTCTGGATCTGAAGGATTGGATGATCTGGTTTTCTCTCGCAAAGATACTTTCTTTAAGGATGTTGACTACGTCTGCATTTCTGACAACTACTGGCTGGGGAAGACCAAGCCCTGCATTACCTACGGCCTGAGAGGAATCTGCTACTTCTTTGTTGAGGTAGGAGTTATTTTGTTATTTTAACGTCAAAAGAAACTTTAGATTTGTAGCAGTAGTTAAACAGTGGTATTTAAAGGATTTGTTTACTTCCACAACAGACACTTACAGTTAATTTACTTATCTCTTTGTCATCCAAGATGTTCATGTCCTTCTTTCTTCAGTCATAAAGAAATTATGTTTTTTGAGGAAAACATTTCAGGATTTCTCTCCATATAGTCTATGGTGACTTCTATGGTGTCTGTGAGTTTGAGCTTCCAAAATGCAGTTTAAATGCAGCTTCAAAGGGCTCTAAATGATCCCAGATGAGGAAGAAGGGTCTTATCTAGTCTTATGTAAACGATCGGTCATTTTCTTAAAAAAGATTGCAATTTATATACTTTTTAACCTCAAATGCTCATCTTGTCTGCGATTCGCATGTGTACCCTGTGCCCTCCAGTTCAAAGCAGTTAGGGTATGTTGAAAAACTCCCATCTTATTTTCTCCTCCAACTTCAAAATCGTCCTACATTGGTGCAGAAGTACTAAAGTCTTTACAAAGCGAACATGCAAAGGTCAAACGACCTTTATAAAAAAAAAAAAAAAGGGTAAAACAGCGATGTCGGACAATTTTGAAGTTGAAGGAAAAAAAGGGATTAGGAGTTTTTCAACATACCCTAACTGTCTTGAACATAGTTATTATAGTGTTAGGGGAAAACCCAAGCTCACTGGCTTCAGTGGATCATCGAGACATGATTTCAGGCCTGCCCAAAAAGTCCTGAACACAAAAAACATTTTTGAGATTTTTCTCATGTCTGATTAACATGAGCGTCTTTTATGTTTTCAGGTGGAATGCTGTGATAAAGATCTTCACTCTGGCGTGTTTGGAGGATCCGTTCATGAAGCAATGACCGACCTCATAGCTCTGATGGGTGAGAATGATGTCTGCATATTCCTTTGGTAGAAAGAGGGTCAGTAGGTTTATCATAAAAATGTTCAGCATGACAGGGTTTTTTCCTTGGTTGTTTTGATTACATTGGGATATCTGTCTTTGGTTGACCTGCTAAAGTTACCTTTCAGGTTAGAGCAGTTGTCAATGATTTCCTCTTGATTAGCTCACCTCAAAATGTGATGAACTTTAAAAAAATTATTTGTTTGTTGATGTACCAATATTATTTTTGCTTTGCTTTGAAAGTGCATTACGTGTTTTGTGTTTTTAGGATCTTTGGTGGATAACAAGGGGAAAATTAAAGTACCTGGGATATACGACCATGTGGCTAAACTGACTGATGAAGAGATGAAGCTCTATGAAAAGATTGAGTTTGACTTAGAAGAATACAGCAAAGATGTTGGAGCAGACAAACTCCTGCATGACACAAAGGTGAATCCACATTTTCAGTGTCAGCTGATGTACTGTAATTTCGTGTTTCTTTTGATTCAAGTCATCAACTTAAACTAAAACCATAAAAAAAAAATCTTACTTGAAATAAACGTTAACTGAAATGAAATAAAAGACGTTTCTCATTTTCATTTAGCTTAAATTGAAGTCCTAAAATAACTAATAACAAAAATTGAATGAAAATTATATGAAAACACTAATAAAATGACAAAAACAACAAAATTGCAACTGAAAGTAAACACAATAACACTGATTAAAATAGGGTTATTTATTTATTCATATCAATTACAAATATAGTGTAAATATATACAAGGATGTTTAAAATGGTCCCAATTTAATCATGTTGCCAACCTACATGTTTTATTCTCATCGATATGTATATTAAACCAAATAATATGCTGGTTTATCTGTGCAGGAGCAAATTCTGATGCATCGTTGGAGATACCCCTCTCTTTCTTTGCATGGCATAGAGGGAGCGTTCTATGAGGCAGGAGCCAAAACTGTAATTCCACGCAAAGTCAATGGCAAGTTCTCTATTCGCCTGGTCCCTGACATGGATCCAAAAGTGGTGGAGAAACAGGTTTGAAGTTGTCTTATCACATACAATCACATAAAGTCATCTGCATACCTTACAGACAGTTTGTTGCGTTACAGACGTGCTTGTGCTGACATGTACTGCTTATCTATAGGTAATTACACATGTCGAAAATAAGTTTGCGGAATTGCAAAGTCCCAACAAACTGAAAGTGTACATGGGACATGGAGCCAAGGCCTGGGTGTCTGACTTTAACCATCCACACTACATGGCTGGCAGAAAGGCCATGAAGACTGGTAAGAAGTTGACATAAAATACCAATTCCACTGATGAGCTGATGTGAAGTCCACTTCCAGAACAAAAATTTACAGATAATGTACTCACCCCCTTGTCATCCAAGATGTTCATGTCTTTCTTTTTTCAGTTGTAAAGAAATTATGTTTTTTGAGAAAAACATTTCAGCATTTTTCTCCTTATAATGGACTGCTGTGATGCCCTGATTTTGAACATCCAAAATGCAGGTTAAATGCGGCTTCAAACGATCCCAAATGCGGTTGTAAACGATCCCAGCCGAGGAAGAAGGATCTTATGTAGCGAAACGATTGGTTATTTTCATTAAAATAATACAATTTAAATACTTTTTAATCTCAAACGCTCGTCTTGTCTTACTCTGCCTGAATTATGATTATGGTTATGGTTCAAGACAGTTAGGGTATATCATGCAAAGAAGACCAAACACCCTTAACAAAAAAGGTAAAACGGCGATATAGGACGATTTTGAAGTTGAGGGAAAACATGAGATGGGACTTTTTTGACATTACCTAACTGTCATGAACCGGAAAAAAGAGTTCAGGCGAGCAAGACAAGACGAGCGTTTGACATTAAAAAGTATATAAATTGTATCATTTTTATGAAAATAACCGATCGTTTCGCTAGATAAGACCCTTCTTCTTCGACTGGGATCGTTTACAATAACATTTTGAATCGTTTGAAGCCACATTTAAACTACATTTTGGAAGTTCAGACTCGGGGCATCATGTCCACTATATGGAAAAAAAAATGCTTGAAAAATGTTTTCTGTAAAAAACATAATTTCTTTACGACTGAAGAAGGAAAGACATGAACATCTTGGATGACAAGGGGGTGAGAACATTATCTGTAAACTTTTGTTCTGGAATTTGACTTCTCCTTTAATGTGTTTTAATTACAATGTTACTTTTGATCCTTTCACGATTCTTTTTTTAAAGCAAATATTTGAGATGCTACACAGTTTTTAGAAACTTGTGACAAATGAATTCTTCAAAGCGTTACAGCTAGAGCTGGCAAAAATGTGTTGTCTTGTGTCTGTCTTGTGTCAAAGCAACAAGCTTTTTTCCTTCTAATTCCTTCTAAACACAATGTACTTACAGTCTAATGTAATTCTCTATCTTTTCCCGATGTTAGTGTTTGGTGTGGAGCCTGATCTCACCCGTGAGGGAGGAAGTATCCCGGTAACTCTAACCTTCCAAGAAGCAACCGGCCAGAATGTCATGCTGCTGCCTGTCGGTTCCTCTGATGATGGAGCTCATTCACAGAATGAGAAACTCAACAGGTAATGTTTACACATAGCTATGACACGCATCTTGTTATTAAGGTGTGGCTGTGAAACTGTAAATGCGCGTGAGAACGGGTAATCATCTGATTGCTCTTGGGATGCTTGAGAATATTAATGGCAGTCTTGCATTTTTTTTTTTTTCAATATCTTCCCCCTTTTTTGCCTTGACAGATCCAACTATATTCAGGGCACCAAGATGTTGGGAGCTTACTTTTATGAAGTATCTCAGCTTAGCTAAATGGAACGTCTGATTCAACATGACCAGGCTGGTGTATTTTTAATTGTCTGAAGATGTGAATGAATTACTTGGATAAGGGTACGGTCACTTAAAAGGTTTCGTCATCCAATTTTTTTATGTGCCAAGGATGGCATTAATTTACTGGTGAGGATAGTATGGTAGCAGTCTGAGCCAAATGACCTGACGACAATCTGACTGTTTCATGCAGTATCACGTTTGACATGTAAAACAACTTAATTGATCTCTGCTGGCATTTTGCTGCTATATTTCTCAGTATGTAGTCATTTTCAGGACCCACTCAACTCTGTCCCATTAATCTGGATTATGACATAATCTGTTAACTGGTGTAATCTGTTTGCATATGATAAATGCACTCCTATAAAATGCAAATGATCTCATTAAAATTGAACTTGATTACATATATAATTTTTTTTTACTGTCATTCACTAAGTGTAGCCTGTTTTAAAGACTTCAATAGCTGACTAACTAAAAACCAACTATAGCTAGTGAAACAAATAATTCCTTGTATAGAATTGGTTAGAAAACAGAACCAAGATACCGGTCTGAAAAGTGTTGTTCACTTTTGTGCATTTTGATTTGGTTTTTGGTTTTTAATGATTGGAGTGAACGTGCCAGTCAAGAAAATCTGACCTTCTCTACCAACAAAAGTACATATGTAGCCCTGGACAACAAAACCAGTCTTAAGTAGCACAGGTATATTTGTAGCAATAGCCAAGAATACACTGTATGGGTCAAAGTTTCTTTTATGCCAAAAATCATAAGGATATTAAGTAAAGGTCATGTTTCATGAAGATAATTTGTAAATTTCCTACCGTAAATATATATAAACTTAATTTTTTTTTTTTTTTTCAATATTTAGATTTTTTTGCACACTCAGATTCTAGATTTTCAAATAGTTGTATCTTGACCAAATATTGTCCTATCCTAACAAACCTTACATCAATGGAAAGCTTATTTATTTAGCTTTCAGATGTATAAATCACAATTTCAAAAGAAATTGACCCTCACAAATGGTTTTGTGGTCCATGGTCATGTATAGTCAGTGTCACAAATTTGCACATTTGATTAGGGAGCAAGAAATGGTGAAGAATATCACACACGCACATTTTAATATTTTGTTTAGCGAGGTTGCATTAAGCTGATCAAATAAATTAAAAATAAATTGATCAAATAATCCTAAAAACATTTCACAGTTTCCACAATATATTAAGCATCACTACTGTTTTCAACATTGATAATAAAAGGAAATTCTTGAGCACCAAATCATCATATTAAAATGATTTCTAAAGGATCATGCAACACTGTAGACTGATGTAATGGCTGCTGAAAATTCAGCTTTGCCATCATAGGAATAAATTACATTTTAAAATAATTAAAATAGGAAACAGTTATTTTAGATTGTAATAATATTTAACATTATTATTATTGCTTTTTTTTTTCTTACCAACCCTGTATGTTTGAATGATACTAATTAGAGGCCTTAAAGGGATAGTCCACCCAAAAATGAAAATTCTGTCAAAATTAATTACTCGCCCTCATGTCGTTGAGATTTTCATATTTCGTTCATTTTAGGAATACAAATTAAGATATTTTTGTTGAAATCCGAGAACTGCATAGACAGCAGCACAACTGACATGTTCAAGGCCCAGAAAGGTCATAAGGACATTGTTAAAATAGTTCATGTGACATCAGTGGTTCTACCGTCATGTTATAAAGCTATGAGAATACTTCTCGTGTGAAAAGAAAACAAAAATGACAGAATTATTCAACAATTTCTTCTCTTCTATATCAGTCTTTGATGCATGTACACTACAGTACCATCAAAAATATCTTAATTTGTGTTCTGAAGATGAAGTCCTAACAGGTTTGGAAAGACATGAGGGTGCGTAAACAATGACAGAATTTTCATTTTTGGGTGAACTATCCCTTTAAGGATGAATCTAAATGAGCAACATCTAATCTATCTATCTATCTATCTATCTATCTATCTATCTATCTATCTATCTATCTATCTATCTATATCTGGGCCAATATATACTTAAAAATCATTGTAAAAATGCTTTTTTATGCAGCTGGCCCCCTGAAAATGAAGAAAATCATCTTACTTGAGTTGGTGTTTGAGTATATACTCATACCTATCTAAACACTAGATACTTATTTTCACAACAGTGTAATTTTAATAGCATTTAAAGAGTGTGATGTGGTCAAAGTGTGTATTTATGTGTATCCTGATGTCTGATGCTCACAGGTGGACTGACAGCACACTGGTAGTTCTGCCCTCTATGAGCGGTAGGTCACATTTATCCCGTACCTCCTCTGTTATAGCCCCAGGAACGGTGCAGCCACAGCCAGGCGAGGTAGATGAATCCAAATGGACAAACTTGTCTGGTGGCGCTATTTTCCCATGACACCCAGTCTCTAAATGTGACCAGACAGCCTATCTCTGCCCTTAAGATTTTTTTTTTTTTTTTAACGTCTCTCCCTCTCTTCTGCTAGTGTTCGGAACAGTTTCAGTCCATCTGACATTTTTTTTTGAATGCACCATGTTGAAATGCACATCGGCTTTGTGAGAGATCTTGGCCTGTGGCAATGGCTGTCAGTAGGAAGAGTTGCAGAGCAGGAGAATTTGAATATGAAACTGTTTACCAGGCCTCGCTGTAAGGAGCAGAGCCATATTTCATCAGGTCTTACTGGTTCAAGAATGTCAGACCTCACAGCAAACACAGGTTGTCCTGTCTGTGATCTAAATTGGGCCATGAAACGGATTTGCAGGTTTGATGTTTAACAAGACATGGTTGGAATGCATTGCTGAAATTTATAATGCAGAAAGTTATCTTTGCAAGCTTTGCAATGCAATACTTGGCTCTATTTGTTTGCTTGTAGAACTACACTTTGTATGTAGATAAATTAAGCTAACATAGTTATATACAAGGTCATTGTTTATATTTACTTCCCTGGGCCCAGTAAATAGGCTGTATTGTGGATTTCCCTTGTGAGTGTGAAGTAGTTGTTTTTTTTCCCCATTTTACTCACTAGATGGCGACAAATGCTTATGTTATTTTCAGATTTCAATCCATGCGGTTTTCAGGGTTTAGCAACCAGGTTCCATACGTGATGTGCGTGCATATAATTTTTGAAGCACTTCTGAAATCATATTCTTTTTTTAAAAAATGAATTATTGAAGTAACAAGCTTGTTCGAGAATACCCAGTTTTTACTTCTGCGAAAGTGCAATGAATGAATATCGAAATTATATCAAAACTGGTAAGACGCTTTCAGAATCTTGTAATTTTCAAATTCGTTTATGACTGGCGAATAACAAAACACCACAACGGTTATTAACGGCTCATTTTAGTATAACCGTCAATGGTATTTCTTTTTTCAATAACTATAGCTTTTTAGATTAAATTATGGTTAGCAGGAAACCTCTTTGGCTTTGAAGTTATTTCAAACTTTGGAGTGATGATTTCTGCTGACATAAAGATGGATGCTTCAGGACCGCCAAAACGATTTTGAGGTAAAATCATCTTTAATACTCAGTTTCATCTTTAATACGCTGTTTAAACATGACAAATAATGTATGAAGGTAAGTGTTTATAGTCTATTCAGAACTGAATCGTGAATGTCTTTTAAATTACAATTCGGTTACTGAATTTGAATGTAGCAAACGGATTCCAGTTCTAATTTGAATGTTAGAAAATCCTATTAAAATGACGTGAAATTCAAAGAAATATACTGAACTGTATCTATACATTTATTGACAAGACAAACTTTGAATTCTAGTTCTGTAAAAACATTTAAAAAACCTTGAGGATAGA
Source organism: Labeo catla (assembly GCA_012976165.1). NCBI lineage: Eukaryota > Metazoa > Chordata > Actinopteri > Cypriniformes > Cyprinidae > Labeo > Labeo catla. Next base: position 1,152,183 of record VONZ01000060.1, on the reverse strand, counting down.
TAGACCTCAAGGTTTGTTGTGAATTAGCGTGGCTAAACACTTCATTTCCCATAATGCATTACTGTGGTATTCTGAATTTCTTTAAAACGCAATTCAGCAATTTCCACTTCCTCACGTTACGATTTAGATTTTGATTTTAGTAGCTTTCTATAATGAGTTGAAGGGATTTCAGTTTTTCAGTTGTGAAAAACTCTGCTAGTAGCAATTGTGTATTTACCAAAGTATGTTTATTATGCAAAGACAACCGTGAACCAGTTTTACCATTTTAAACCTCAAACATTTAGACACACACTGTGTTTTTGTCTTTCGAACGTGAGATGTGTGAAGCAGAAGAGACAGTAAATCAGGATCAGTCTCACCTGCAGCCAGCTTCCATAAAACTGAAGGAGGGAGTTGAGCTCCACTAGTTTTATGAGGTCTGGCTCATTACCAGATTACATTAGCTTGTCTCTCTTACACATTAATAAAAAATCTTAATTTTTAAAAGTTTTCAGCAGTGTTTGCCCTTTTCCTTTCAGTGAAGTCAAACATTTCCAGCCTATAAAGACTCGTCTTGCTGCTGGAGAGGAGCCAGGGCATGTGTCCGTGTTTACCTCGCAGGCACCGGGTCGCACACTCCTTTCGTGCCGATGTCAGATTGGCACGACACATGGTAGGCACTTAAGCAAGTCGCCTCACTTCTCTTCACCGTATCAAATTTATACGGACGTACCGTCCGGCATTCGTATCTCCTTGATGTCTCTCTCTCATGTGTTGTCAGTTGCAGCATGCCTCGTAGCACGACTTATTTCAGATATTATTCAGTTCTCTAAAGCCGTTGATCAGCATACTAAATGATGATTTCTGAACAGCCTAACACTCCCCTAACACTCTAATACAATTAGGCCAAGACAGCTCGCCTGGTTATGTTTAATGGGGATGACATCAGAGGAGATAGCAGAGAATGAATAAGTCATTCTTGGTCTCATTTCAAATGTGAAAGATTCATACCAGTAATTTAGATGACAGTATTAATTTAACATGACACTGCATTAATGGTCGATTTTAGATTCACAGAACTCGTTTAAGTGGAATGGACTTCCTTAATTTGATGAGATGTGATGGCAGCGCGATGCCACGTCTCTCTCCATCTCTCTCTCCCTGCGGCATGGTAAGCACACACACATACACAGATGTACGCCAAGCTTTAGCTGGTGTCCTCAACACGCATAGTGAGCGTGTGTGTCTGCATGTGTTTTGAAACAACCACACTTTTTTGTATTGATGGTTGCTGGCTTTTGAGTTAATATTTCTGTTTAGAGGTTAAGGCATGAGAATGTGATGATTTTAGATGGCATCTGTAACTAAAACGCACATCTACATCATCATAATTCGCAAAGATCATACTGGATCCTAATTTTGCAAATACAACATGATCCTGCAGTAAGCATTCTAATATGCTGATTTGGTTCTTAAGAAACATGTCTTATTATTATCATAAATGTGACCCTGGACAACAAAGTGGCATGGGTATATTTGTAGCAACAGCCAGAAATACATTTTATGGGTCAAAATTATATATTTTTCTTTTATGCCAAAATCATGTTCCATGAAGATATTTTGTAATTTCCTAACCTAAATATATCAAAACTTAATTTTTGATTAGTAATATGCATTGCTAAGAACTTTATTTGGACAACTTTAAAGGTGATTTTTCTCAATATTTAGATTTTTTTTTTTTGCACCCTCATATTACAGATTTTCAAATAGTTGTATCTTGGCCAAATATTATTTTATCCTAACAAACCATACATCAATGGAAAGCTTATTTATTCAGATTATGAATAAAGCTCAATTAAAAAAAATTCACCCTTATGAATGGTTTTGTGGTCTAGGGTCACAAATGTTGAAAACAGCTGTGCTGCTTAGTGTTTTTGTGAAAATATATATTTTTTAAAACCCAATTTATTTATAATATATACGTGTTTGTTTTTACTGTCACTTTTGATTAAATTAACACAACTTCACTGAATAAAAGTATAAATTTTTTTTAGTTGTAGCCCCAAACTTAGCTGTAGTGTGTGCAGGTATGATCAAATTATTTAAAATTTAAATGATTTAAAATGCATTAGGATCCATTCTGATTTTTGCAAGTTATGTATTAGCCCAGTGTGAAGATAACATTATTTTTAACATGATTTCATCTACATTTTGCTATTTTACACAATGAAACGCTAAAACTATTAAAGCATTAACAGATGGCGAAAGGTTTATTTAAAACAATTAGTATGAATTCAGTGGTATCCAATTGTCTGCGACCATCAGTGAAAATGCTTCTTTTGTGCATAATTTTTTAATACAAAATTTAAATTTAAATTTCTGAATTTTCCGTGTTTTTCAGAATGAGTTGCGCTTCTTTTTACTGTTTGTTTTGGTTACTTATAATTCTTGTTGTGTCATAACTTGTTTCAAAATACTAAAACTTGTTTTCAAGTTTAAATAACAACAAAAAATCCATATTTTTAACGTAGTCTCAGACTTTTGGTTACCACAGCCTCTGTGTACACAGACATCTGCTTTGGCGAAATCCCCCAGCGTCCTGCTTTCTGCAACACTCCTTCTCTTATTTTAACTCGCTCCTTTGTACGTGACTGATGATTTTCGGGGATCGTCGTCTCCTGGTTGGTTGCGGAAGCCACAGGTTGATGAAAAAGTTAGGCGTGTTATTGTCTGAGCTGCTGAGTCCCCAATGCGGCCGTGTGTCTCAGAGGCTTCTTAATGACTGGACTCTCCTGCACTCTGCCTCTCTGATGGATGGCAAGCAGGGACGGCCTCTCTTTCATCCCGACAGCCTGACTCGTCTGATTTATTAATGACAATAATTAGGAGTAAACCTCTCTGCAACCAAACCCAGAGTGATTAGCACAGTAACGATGGCGGGGAGGGGTTGTGGATATGGCGATCTGATTAATGTCGGCCATTTTGACCTTTCTGAGCCGGGCTTCTCTGCAGTCTGGGGAGAGATGAGGAGAGAGAGGGCGGCTATCTGTGGTGTCCACTCACAATTAGGTGCTGAATGAATTAGAATGCAAAATGTACCACTCAGGTCATTAGCTGTGCTGTTCACGACATGCTTATTCTATTGGAACGAATCCATTGGTGAGCTTCTGTGTTATTTATATATGACAAAATGGCAGTGGTCACTTTATTCGAGATGTTTTTCGCGGATTCTCATTCCAGCGCTGTGGTTTATAATTCGATTCTGCCTTGTTTTTCTCTTAACGATCGGAATAAATCTCATCTCACCTGCTCTCAGAATCAGTGGGAAAACACTACTGAATTTTACCCCACGTTTAGCCTTTAGTCACGTAGCGGTAGCAGACCCTTCTATTTACCTGTTTGAAAACACAAATCATCTCAGGAGATAGACACAGACTCGCTGATAACACGTAGACTCTGTGTGACATTTGATTAACGAATGTAAATGAAGGTCAAGAGTCATTTTGTGTGGCCATCTTCCCTTTGCCGGTCTGTGACAATGAAATCTTTGCAGACACCGGCTCCAGTAATGGCCACATTTAAACCGCAGTCGTTTAAGAGCTTGTACCCAGTACAGCTGCATGTAATGGAGTTGGTCGGAAAGGTCAGAGTCTTTATCTGGGTCAGATTGGAGTCAGTGAAGTCGGCAGCCAATGAATCGGAGACAGGGGAGATCAAAGTAAAAGCCATGTCAAGTAGTGCCGGTGAGCGATCGCGGAGCTGCACTTCCACGACCTGCTTTGGGATCGGTTTCAGCTTTCGGTTCACTGCGGTTAAGAGATGGGCAACCGATTTGGGATCTGTGATTTGTCAAAGCACGAATGATGTTGTATGTGTATGTTTAACCTTGCCTGTGGCCGGAAGCATGACTGACTTACTTCTTTTGTAAAACACAAAATAATATATACAGTGGAGATTAAAATTAGAGAGCAGCCTACAATTTCCTAAGTTTGAAGGTCACTGCTCAGTTTTTTAAGTTAATTGTATTCTGAAGCATGGTATAAACATTTTTGAAGAACTCTGAGCAAAATTAGAGAACACTTACAGATACCTACAAGTTATTATAATTTGCCACCTGATGCTAATTTCCTTAAAGGAGTCATCGGATGCAAAACTCACTTTTACATGTTGTTTGAACATAAATGTGTGTTGGCAGTGTGTGTACACAACCACCCAGTGGTATTTTTATATTCTTTATGAGTGATATCGCCTTTTTCAAATCGGGCCGTTCTCAGCATCTTGTCTATGTGACGTCACACCGACCAAGGCCGCTCCCACGATAGTTGATTGACACGACCGTCTTACCTTAAACCCGCCCTGACTGAGCTGAGAGAGCTGTGAACTGTCCAACCGCCATTGTTTCGAACTAAAGTGCAGGGGAAGACAAGAATATCTCCGATTAAGGTGTTTTGTTGTTGGATGTAATAATGATCATAGCAGTCGTCATTTGCTTCCGACATCTGAGCCGCTGAAGATGCAGCGGAATAATGCTATTGTTATTTTTGTTGGAAATGCGTCAATCCCCGATCTGTCTAAATCGTCTATGTTCACGTGAATAATTCGTGATGCAGCTTCACCTACAGCAGAAGTGAACATAAGGATTTTTTATGCATCTTTGCAAATCACCATTCCTAAAGCAAGTTTTGCGGCTAAAATAAACAGAACGGCTCGTCACCCTACAGAAGAGAGGGGCGGGGTGAGCAGAGCTCATTAGCATTTAAAGGCAAATGCAACGAAACGGCTTGCTCTGAAAAAGACTGATTTTGACAAGGTTAAATGGGTGTTTTTTTACATTACCACTGAGAAATTTTAACCAAAGTATGTTATAGACTTCTTATTAAGACGCTAACGAATCATATCAACTTGTGGAAAATGGCCATCTGATGACCCCTTTAATAAGACAAACCCTATTTAACTGGCAGCATTTGAGACTGGAAGATGGCAGAACGCTGTAAAGTGACTGAAACCATTTAACAGGAGGCAGTCCAGATGAAGGCCAAAGGGATTACATTTTCAGCCACTGCAAGAGAAGTTGATCATTCCAAATCTGTGATTTCTCAAAAATTGCAGCTTTACAATGTCACTAATTCATTCAAGTACCCTAAAAAGACTGGTCGTGCACATAAGACATATGCATGAGAAGACCGGATAATGCAGAGACTCTTAATGGGGAATCGGTTCAGCACTGCAGCTGGAATTGCTTGCCAGTTCAGCAAAGAAACAGAGTAGCAGAGAGAATCAAAAGAGACCTGATATAAACCCAACAAAAACTCCCATCTCATTTTCTCCTCCAACTTAAAAAAATTGTCCTACATTGCTGTTTTACGTTTTTTGTAAAGGGCGTTTGACCTTCCTTGCATATTTACTTTGTAAACACTGGGTCAGTACTTCTGCAGCAATGTAGGACGATTTTAAAGTTGGAGGAGAAAATAAGATGGGAGTTTTTCGACGTTCAAACTCATGGGCACCATTGAAGTCCACTATATGGAGAGAATTCCTGAAATGTTTTCCTCAAAAACTGTTTCTTTATGACTGAAGAAAGAAAGGCATTAACACCGTGGATGACAACGGTGTGAGTATATTATCTGTACATTTTTGTTCTGGAATGAACTAACCTTTAACATTATTTCAAGTACTTATTAAAAAAAATCTAATATTTATAGATGTTCTCTAATTTTGATCTCCACTGTATATTCAAAAGTGTCAGGGGTCAAGTCAATGGGGTCCAATGTCAAGCCATCTTAACTGAATGGACAAAAACAGTTGAAGAATTCTTCCAAATACCTTCATTTGTGTTGCGCAGAAAAAAGAAAGTCAAAGACTTTTAAAGTTACACTCAAAAATGTATTATTGTATTAGCATTATTTAAAAAATGTATTGAACCAGGGGGTGTTTATTTTAAAGAAAGACAGCAAAAAATTGCACAAAAAAGCATTTTGAGTTTAAAGTTTTAAAACAAGGACATTTCCTGGTTGTTTTAGTGGAATATGTCCATAGTAAATGTAATGAGGGACACCTGGGAACTTTTAGTTTAAAAGTAATTGCCAAAACAGTCAGTTTGAAAACAATATTGCATTTGTTCATTAAATGCACTGAATAAATACATTTTAAGTGTCTAGATACGTTTTGTGCCCTCTCAGTGATGTTGGCAAGTGGCGCAAACACTTTTCCTCAGTAGTTTTGCTTAGTTCCAACCGGAAACGAAGTTGAATTCAAGGCCGATCGTCCTGTCAATGAGTTTGCAGCGTTTGAAAAACGCTCCCTCCATGTAGGTCATGTAATGAAACTTCTCGTCCCTCGTAGCTCTTGGCTGCCCAAGTCTAATTTGTCCTCATTAAAAGTCCCCCTGCCTCGTGTTATTATTTTCCTGCCCCATCTCCTAAAACACAAGGAACTGATTGAACGTGGGGTAAAGTCGGTCATCATGACATGACCTGCAGAAACAGCAGAAAGAGTGCGACGGCTGACCCCGGCAAACTGCCTGCCTGCACATATTGCACAATCCTTCATATTTAATGGGGAAACACGAGCCTGTGATTTTGTCTGCATTCTCTCTAGTGTCTGCTGCTCGGGGTGGAGTGAAGCCACTTAATGAGAATCCCCTGTTCTCCTCCATCATTTTTAAACAGGCAGTGCACTCAGCAGCCTTGCCTTCCCTCTAAGGACCCCCCTGCCCACCCCCCTCCCCGACATGCTGTGCTCGTTTTTGTAAGCGCTAAATTATGTATCAGCTCCTTAAATGCTGTGAAACATTGGTTTAATATGGAGTAAACTTGTTTTCCATAATTCCACGCTCAAATTAGGCCAGGATACTTAACTTTGTTGGAAGCCGTCGATTTGCTTATTTTGTCTTTTAGAAACATTTACATCAGACGGCAACGTAGGGAGGCGCAATTATTGCGTTTTTCCTTACGTTATCCTTTATCATTTATATGGTAATAAAGTCTTACGGAGTTCATAAGAGGATGGATGGGGAAACAGAGTGTGTTGCTTGATCTTCCACTTGGCGTTTCCTCATTTAGATTAAACTCCGCCGCCATCAGTAACGCTTTACCCCCAACAATAATGTCCCTCCGCTGGCGCGTGAGGCCTGTCCCTGACAGCAAACCGACATCTTGACTCGCCTCAGCCAGCTCTTAACACAACTGCTATTGTTCGGCGTCCTCCGCAGCCGTAATATCTTCTAATCCTCAAATAGAGTGGAGTTAAAACTACAAGCTCCAAACTATTTTTACTTGCCTCACTAGTTGTGGCAGATGAGAAGGGATCTCTGCGTAGATGATTATATTGTCATCCCCTGATCTTTACTGCTGGAGTAATTGTAAATCATTGCTTCATGGCACGTCAGAGGTTGTCGGTAGCAGGCAATTAAATGGCACAATATAATAGAGCAAATTATTGCCTGTCAGATTTTGAACAACACAGTTGGTATTTGAATTACACTTAATCATTACATGCATTAGAAAGCTCATTGGAATCCTGCTTAGGACTGAACATGAGCCATTGCATTATTTAAACCTCTAATTGTGAAAGCCATTTATTTGTGGTTACTGTACAACAAAAAGAGTCTCACCAAGCGGGCCGGCTTTAAAAGCTCGATATATCCAAATCAACGTCCTCAGACGCATAAACCAAATTGGCCAAAATGGGCAATTTCGCCGGGGTGGAGAAACATTTAGCCATGCAAAGTGTTTTGTAATTTCAGACTGCGAGGATGAATATTAAATATTTACTTTTAGCCAGGCCCAAGCCAGGTCCCCTTTTTGCATAATTCATTAGGCAAAACAGATGAGGTTATAATTTGTCTAGACTCCACATATCTGTTTCTCAGGGGTTTCTCGGCCCTCCCCGCTCGTGCGACCAGATTCTTCAATATGCCGAGCGGCCGATGACAAGACGTCAAAATTGCGCAAGCCTTCAAATTTGCGCCGCGCTTTGCGGCGGCTTTTAACGGAGAAATAGTTTCGCAACCTGGGCGCAGACATGACGGATAAACAAACGATCAATTTTAGTTTCGGTTTCCTGGCACCGCTAATTATCGGTAGCGCGTTACTCATATTCTCTCACAACATAGGCGGAAGTCGCTCCGCACAATCTGCCACGAGGGCCAGAACAGACACCCTGTATTAACGAGACTTAAGTACTGTTGTCATGGCCGTGCCGCCGGCTCATAGATTGTAATTATTGGTTAGCGCTATACTGTGATGCGTATGGGTTGAATAACAATATTAATGATGTTAAAAAGGATATCAGTTTTACAGGTCTGCGTAAATACGGCACGGCTTTCTGTTATGACTGCTGTGCAAAAGTTCATTCGCCGCTTTGCGGCGGGGGTCCTCGGTCGCCCCGGCGCGGCGTACTGAGATCTTTTTCGGAGCCCTTCCTGTTGTTGTCAAGCCGTCTCGGCCCTGTCTGTCATATCATATCGGCTCGCCACTCCCACCCGGTTGAAAGTAGCGCTTTGGCTCATGTTACTCCAGAAGTCAGTTCCTCCAGAAACATCTGTTTCTTTTCAGAGGGAGGAGAGACAAATAGGCCCATTGTCACCCCTGTATCTGTACTCATATCGAGTCCTTTGGCTTTTCGGACAGGTTGGAATTATCGAGGGAGGGTGAAAGGCAAATAGCCCTATAGCTCAATCACCATTGTTTGGAATCAGTCAGTGGTAATATTAGTGTTGCCCAGAACACAATTACTCAATAGCGGCGTCTTTAACGTCGTCTTGAATTTATCCTCTTGACAGATCCGGAGACTGATAATTTAATGCAAGTTATGATTAAAATCCCCTTACTGTCAAGCCCTTTGGAACAAATAACAAATACCTCTGTTTGGAAAAATGACAGTTTTAAAAATAAATGAAATTACACGTTAGAGCCGGCGCGGGGAGGGGCGCGCGGGAATTTATTGAGCTGCGAGACGTTGCGCGGGAGATTTAGGATTCGTTCTCGGGAGGGGGGCGGGAGAAGTTAATGACTGATTAACAACAGCAATTAAAAGATGAGGAAAAGGTATATAATTAAAATGGAAGTTCTTGCTTGTCAAGTGCACGCGTGTCATCCATTGTGCGGCTCGTCGAAAAGCCGGAGGAAAAAGAAACCGGTACTTAATTCCAGGCTTTGGCATCGAGGAAGGGCGTTGATCGCGTGCCCGCGGACGCTTTTCTGAAGGCTGTAACTCAGCTGAAAGTGAGGCCGTGTCATTAGAAGTTCAAAGCCGTGCATCTTGTGTTGACAGTCATCGGCAGCGAATATTTGGCAGTCGGGAGTAATTTCACTTAATTAATGGGATGCATATTTGATGGGGGGAATGAAATATTCAAGCTCAGCAAAGTGGAAAAAAGGAAAGATTTAGTGCGGAGTAAAAAGGTGGAGGGATGTAATTTGTGCATTCACTTCAGAGGCTACCGGGGAATAGAGATAGAAAGATGCAAGGAGGTGAGGAGGAAATATGTGAGGGAATTCACAAGATAAACAGCGCGAAAGATAAAAAGCAGAGGAAATGGGCACGGCGGAGGAGAATGGAAAAAGAAAAATGGCACGAGCGCGTACCGCTGCGAATATGAACTCGGAAAGATGCAGATTTTAGAACGCAGCCACAACGTTAACTCTGCTCTTCATCTGCTAACACAAGTAAACAAGCATGCAAGACTTTGATTTGATTGCAGACTGTAAGAACATGGCATGTTAGCAGCTGCAACTGACTTTTTATACATGATGATCTCTCATAAACAGAAGACACCACCTCAGTACAATACAATACAATAAATAGAGTGCATTTAAAACATTTAAATCGCTAGATGCAGACTACATCCAGCTTTATGCATTTCTTTCGATGGAGTTTGTTAAACACACACATTAAATGTGAAGCCAGAAATACACAGCTCCTGCCTCTTTTGTATCATATATGCACTTTTGAATGGTATTTTTGTTCCCAGATATATTCCTCATTATTGTATAATTATTAAATTAAGTACTATTTAAGTACAATACATTATTAATATTAATAATTTGTTTTTACATTTCATATTAAATATACGGTTTCAATTAACAGTCAACTTGATAGTACACTGACTGATTGGATTGTACTACATATCGACTGTTCTTCATTACGCCACCCAGTACTAAAAAGATATACTAAAGCCTCTTATTCATCATCATTTTTTTTAAAGAAACATTTAATTGCCACAGTCCTCTGTGTGTTCGGTTTCAAATGCTGCCCGCCACATTTGGAGTAACAGCGAAGAAGGGAAATGGAGAGCTCCCTACTAATGACTTGAGGGCTTTCTGCTTATTGTGTGTTCAAAAGCCAATGAGCTAATGTGTAGCACTCAGCCAGCAGAGTTCCACTGCTCTCTCAACCCAAGAGACTCCGCGGGCCGGGATAATTGGCCAAGGCTTGTCTTCCCTTTTTTTAATTGAGACTCGTTATTTACATGAATTTAAGTTCTTTGCTCGAAACATTAAGGCGAAGAACATCTTTCAAGAATGCGGCTAATTGAAGTTTTCCCCCCTTCTTTCTGTGTGTCAGGGCAGAACAAGAAACTGAAATAAATGATAAGGCAAGGAGATGAAATTGTCCCCTTTAAAATTTGCAATTATTTCCCAATTAAGGCCGGCTTGGATAGAGATGTTGGTGCTGTGGGCTTGTTTGGGCGCTTTTGGACAGTAGATGGCGTTAGCTTTCTTTTCCATGCAGCAGCAAGAGCTGGTCTTTCAATGCTGTGTGGCGTCATCGTCAAAGTACACTAATTTGATCTGAATGTCAGAGCAAGAATTTCACCCGGACGGTTCACCAAAAATTAAAAAAAGATGTTTGACTGGCTTCATTTATTTTATTTATTTTTTCTTCATTGAGCATATTAACTCAAGTGTTGATGACGCACAGCTTGGGAGAAATCATTTACACACACTGTAGGGTGTTTTGCGTTGGATCCTTTAGGCCATTCGGAGGCTAGGCGATGGTCCCAGGGGTGCCCCGTGGCGTTATGTCCAGGGACCTTATATGTTGAAGTGAGAGGAGGAGCGAAAAAAAAAAAAAAAAAAGGAGACAGAGGAGAATGGGGTGTCGGGAGGGCAATTACGGCAAGGACAAAGCACATGTAATAGGAACTCCCCTTATAGAGCACCTTAATTAAAAGAAGACTTACACTGCGAGAGCAGCACCGCTGCAATTAACAAGCACTGATGATAATGAGGGTGTAAGATCTGTGAGGTGTGTCTGTGTGTGATGTGTGAAGTTTGAATCTTTGCTGCTTTTAGCCAGGTGTCCTTTTGCTGTCCAGGTGATCTGATCTTGAAATAGACTGACATTTGGTCGCTATCTGTCATCGGAACGTCTGTTTTTCTGCTGTACGCTTGTGTTCGTATTTGTGCATTTGTTGAAAGCACTGCGAAACAGTGTGGAGACGGGTCACACGTTGCTGTTTTTTTACAGATGTTTTTAAAATAAATTCTTAAAGAGGTTGTGAACTGAAACTGATTTCTGCATTTTTGTGCATGGAAAGAAAACAACAAAAAGAGCAATAATTAAAACAGCTTATTTTTAATATTTCCATACTTTGTAAATAATTTTTTGAGCTTTTTAAATATTTGTGTTTTTTTTTTTTTTTTTAAATTGTATTTTATTATCATGATTAAAGCCAAATCACAATTTCTACATTCTGCATTTCAGTTAATCTCAGTCAAACTGCAGTTGAGTTATTTTGATTAAGTAAAAATAACTAAAAAATACAGCTAACTAACAAAATAAAAACATGATAATAAAAAACATGATTTTTGAAAAAAAAAACAAAACAAAAAACATATCTGTTATCTGTTTTTGCAAATAAACTCATCTGTTCTTCATATGCAAAGATCTGCAACTGTTTTACCCTGAGAAGGCATTTGATAGCATCCCACAACACACACACACACACACACACACACATACACAGACACACATCCCAGCCAGATCTGATAAGGAACACACAAGGGTCTATTCAAATCATTATGTGTTGGGGAAGAATAGAAGCAAGTAAACATTAGGTCTGATAACTCTACAGATGGCAGGGAAAGGAGAAAATAAACTGCCCTGAAAAAAAGGCTTAAAATGGATTATTATTTAAAGTAAATGATAAATCTATTAAACATTTGTTGTTGACCATTAAAAAATATATACACATTAAATTTAAATGTACTTAAATGTAATTTAAATAGTATTTTCTCATAACGTCACGTACTCCAAGAATATATGAAAAATATTTTTTACCATCTATGTATACGAAGATAGTTTTTACATTTTATAATGTAGAATTATATTAATTGTCTATATTAGTATTTGTGTATTATTGCTAATATTTTCTAATATGTGACCCTGGGCCACAAAACCAGTCACGGGTATATTTGTAGCAAAAGCCAAAAATCACAAGATCCTGTTCCATGAAGGTATTAGTAAATTTTCCTCCTTGTAAAATATCAAAACTTTTTTTGATTAGTAATATGCATTGCTAAGAACTGTTTTGATTTTATTTATTTATTTTGCACCCTCAGATTACAGATTTTTTTAAAATAATTGTATTTCAGCCAAATATTGTCTTATTCAACAAACCACACATCACTGGAAAGCTTATTAATTCAGCGTTCACGTGATGTATAATCTCATTTTCAAAAAAATGTACCCTTTTTGTGGTCTGGCCTCACATATATATTTAAAAAAAAACCCACTTAATTATTTGATAATATTCCAGTCATTTTGTTCATCCTGATTCTTGTCTTTTTATTAGACAAAATATTCAAAAATATTCTGTTTTGATTGGGGTTTGAGTTTTAATGAAATGTAAAATCGGTGGCTACAGTGACATTATAAGGACTATGACTGATTTTTGCCCCACCCACTGTGCAGATCTATTAAAATGAATTAGTGTAATGAGCGAACACCTAGCCAATGAATGACATTTTGTGTAGATAACATTAATTATGCATACGTTTGAGAAATTAGCATACATCTAATTGCATTTTATTACATGTATCAGATGCATTAAATTGCCAAATATTGTTTCATATTACCAGGAAAAAAGAAAAGGAATCTTTGCGTGTGAAACGTAGAACGTGTTTTGAGAAATTGATTGAAAAGTTTTGTACAATCACATCCATGTATAAAATACGAAATGATGACATGATGTCCTCACAGAGCCTGTTCAATGTGGCACATTTCTCCGCCGCTTGTAGCCAACTGGCCGAACGCTAGTCAATGCCATTGTGTGTGTGTGTGTGTGTTTTTGAACGTCTCCTCCCGTTGGGGAACCTATAAATAGTGACACCCTGTATAAAGGGATGTGGCAGAGAAAGTTTCCCCGTTGGAGAGGAGAGGGCCAGGTTGTGCCTCTCTCTCAAAGCGTGATTGAATTTGTCGTGAAGGAGTGTCACACTTAATCACATGTTTATGTACAAAGGTTAGCAGGCTCTCTTTCTCCGTTTGGCTCTCCATCTCTCCCTCCGTGCTTTCATCTCAAAGCTTTATTGCTATAAATTATTTCAGTTTTTGACCTTAATTTTTCGTGGTTAGGAGCTTGTGGCCGCAAAGCAATTACAGCAATCTCCCCTTTTCTATCTGCTGTCTTCCCTCTCAATGGAGTCCAGGCGGGAGACGGGAACGGCTGTTTTGCAGGGATTCATATTTCTGATAACTTCTCCCTCTTTGCTTCAGTTCTCCCTTCTTCTTCTTCTTCTTCATCAGCCAGCCGAAGTGATGATGCTTTGAGGACATAATTAAACATATCGTTCAAAACATATACTCTGTGCATCCTTGAATTATCACCGTCATTAAAATCGTACAAATATGGAAATATGATTGCCAGGGGCGGATAAATCAATGATCAGCCAGGCTTCCAAATCCAATAAATATGCGGAGTTAAATACTTAAATATGCAAATTGCATGCACATGATTTGCATATGGTAGTATTTAAGGGGAATGTCTGGGGCTGTAAAAAATGGTCGAGGTATAGTGAACGAGAACTGGAGAGAGGGGAAGGGAGAAGGATTGCGAGGATGCAAGCGATGAATTTTCTTGCCTTTTTTTTTTAAAATGTAACTTGGTCAGCCTGATGTGATTTTGAAGGTTTTGAAGAATGTTATCAGCATCAATATGCTTTTGTACAGAAGAGCTTGTGCTTTAGGACGTCTGAAAAATGCCTTGGAGAAACGTGAATAATTAAAGCATAATTATTCCTCCTCATTCATCTCTTAATCCAGAGACAGATTTAGGGGAAAGAATTTATAATTGTTCCTTTTTTTTCGTCTTGTGTCCTGTGTTGTCACGTTATTATGAAGCAAGGTCACATTGAAGCGAGTGACCTCACAATATTTCATAAAACAGTCCTTTATTGAATTTGTAAAATGCAGGAACAAAAAAACAAAATCAGTGATTTAGAGGTGATCCAAAACAGTGTCTGTAATTAAATCTTTAATCTTCATATTTATTGTAGGAGAATAGAATGAAGTTGCAGTATACGCAACAGCAGAGGGTGCAGTTTTTATCTGGATTCTGTCACAGATCTGGACTCGAGGGGACGGCCGGCTGTGATTCTGCAGGGATAGTTTCCTTAATGCAATTTTTCAGTTTTATACATTTTACATTTCTCAATGTCATCACACCACATAAAACATATTTAATTTAGTTGAATAATAAATCCTCTCGTGAGCGAATGCTCATTGATTGATGTTTGATATGAGAATTTACATTAGTTAATTTGATTTTCATTTTCCGAACGCACACTTGGCTCAAAGCATAAATAATATGTGTGATTTAACAAGCAGGGAAATGTATTAAAATCTCTCGAGAGATGAATTTGGAAATTCATCCGACGGTCCCAGACAAGTGATTTGGCCAGCGGTGACGTGCTCGAAGCCAGCACGCGAGAGACGTCCAAATGTAAAAGGCCCACCCAAACAAAATGTAACTCCTAAACGCTGAGGAGTCAGGGAGCAGGAATCAATGGCGGTGCTGGTGTGGATATGTTCAGGGGCGAGTTGACATGGTCGGGTTAAACAGAGACGAGATCCTCATCAGGAAAATCAATGTTGTTGTAGGATGTGACCCACACGGTCTTGGAGTGAGCGAGTCACATTACTCTACCTTGCCCCGAATGTGTGTGTGTGTGGCGCCCGCAATATTGACCAAGCCGAGAAGAGAATGACACTATCACTGTGCATACTGATGACAATTGGTGTTACACAGAGACCGGCGAATCTTGTTAAAGCACTTCTCTGTTTATCACTGGAGCTGTAATTATCCACATTATCAATGCTTCGTGCCTCAGCCTTATTTTGACTGTTTTTTTCTCACAATATCAGAAGCTAACTTTATGAATTCACTATTAAAAAATCTGTTCAGCCACAACAAAATATCACCAGCTTCAGCTTCCTTATCATGTGTGTTTATGCGTATATACTTGCCTATAGTTTTCGTATATATATGAAACTATACTCTAAAAAAATGCTGGGTTAATAACAACCCAGCACTGGGTGAAATATGGACAAACCCAGTGGTTGGGTTAAATGTTTAACCCAGTCTTCTGGGTAGTTTTATTTAACTCAAGTATTGCTTAAAAATGGCTATATTTCTTGCTTAAAATGAACCCAAAATAGATCGGAAAATGAACATTTATTAATATCTTTAAATTAATTATTAATTAATTTATTAAGTTGAATAAATAATAAATAATGTCTGATTTTTAATTTTTAGACATTTTAGGCCAGTCAAATAGTCATTTTTAAGCAATAGTTGGGTTAAACAAAACATTTAACCCAGCATTTTATATATAAAATAGGCTGCATGTATTTGATAAAAAACAGTAATATTGTGAAAGAGTATTGCAATTTAAAATACCGGTTTTGTATTTTAATATATTTTAAAATGTAATTTAATCCTGTGATGGCAAAGCAGATTTTTTAGCATCAGCACAAGCCAGTCCTGCTTAATGTTTTTTGTGCAAACTGAGATAGAGATATATATATATATATATATATATATATATTTTTTTTTTGTGTTAAATAGGAAAAAAAAATGTCATTAGAACTAACTGACTAACTTTTTAATGTTAGTGTTTATATGAAAATATTAGAGCTGTCAGATGATTAAAATTTTTAATTGAATTAATTACACGAAAGATTATTTAAAGCTATTTTGTATTAAATGAGAAAGTATCAAGTAGAAATTACAAATGGTAGCTTTAGATAGAAATATTTAACTTGATTCAACATAAAATGTATTACACATAAACATTTAGTTCGCAATGGCCTAACATAAAAGATCATTTGAGAAACATCTCAGTATTTTTTCTTCATATAATGAAAGTCATGTTAACTAAAACAACTTTATTACCAACAGTCTTCAAAATACTTTTTCTTTTATGTTCCACAAAAGAAAGATTTGTAATGTCATGAGGGTTTTTTTGGGTGAACTATCCCTGTTTTTTATTATTATTATTAATGAAATAATACTCTAAATACGAAACTAAATCTGCCAGCAGGTGGTGGTAAATGTCTTTATGAGTCATTTGTTTATTCATTCGATTTGTTCAAACAGCGGATTCATTCAGGAATAAAGTAAATGGCTCTTTTTATAAAAGGACCTTTGAATCATTGAATCACACGATTCGTTCAAAACACAGATTCATTCAGTAACTAAACACCGATGTGTCCGTCGGAGACGCATAACAATTCTGCAAAATTGAGCAAAAACACATAATATCACATTTAAGCTCATGATAGATCGGGACAAAATCAGCACTCGTGTCATATTGCTCTTGCTACCCGTGTGATATCCTGTGATGTGATATATACAAATATGAGACAAAATGCAGATGGGGCATTTTTTTGCACCAATATCTTAAATTTTAGGGCATAACTGCATTTATGGCATTGTTGCCCTGCATCATATTTGTCAACAGTCACCTGTATGAAATATAAGATGATGTACAGGTCAAAGGGCGGGGCCAGCGCGTTAACTGGGTTAAAATATTTTAATCGCATTTTAATTTTAATATCATGACTAATTCATTAAGTTAACGTGTTAAACCTACAGCCCTAAAAAAAAAATAAATAAAAAATATATATATATATATATGTTTTGGTCCAGAGGTGAGGTCCTGGTTTGTGTCTTTACAGGCTGCATGCAAAACGACATACTATATAACATCTCCATTCTAGTATGATTTGTTAACAAATGACTCTTATGAGCTGATTCTTTTTAGTGAATCTGAAACCTACAGTATGAGTCATTCAAAAAATTAACAGTTTGAATCAGTTTCAAGAATACTTTTCTGAACTGAATCAATTAGTCATAATGTGCATATACAGCATATATAGTAATTTCTGAGAGGCTTTATATAAAATCAATAGTTTACGGTTGTACTCATTTAGATAGCTAAATTGTATGTTTATGTGTATGAGAGAAGAAGAAGCTTATGTGTGAGAGTGTATCTGTTCTATTTCTCTACACCTCTCAGTGCTCTTCCGTCCTAAATTTCAAAATGTTCGCAATCATATAATAAAATGTAATGATAATTGTATATCTGTGCAGTGTTATGCCACGGTACCACGCAGGCTGACGGGAAAGAGTGTGAGAAAAATGGACTCTGGAAGATGTTTTCCCCTGGTTTTTACAGCCCTTGGCCCTCCTTCACATCCCCTGCATTCATTTATTCCTTTTTCCTCGGCTTGAAAACGTCAAGGATGAAAGAGAGTGTGACATCACCGTTTTGATAATTGGCGTCTAATATTTCTGGGGGACCAGGCTGACAGCTATTGGTGGAGAAACTCTTAAAAGTGGGGAAAAATATGTGCCAATGTTACATTGGCATCTGATTCCGATTTGGTTTTTGATCCCCAAGCCTATTTTGCGCGCTTAGGTTGTAAACAGTAAAAATACAAGTAAGTGAATATTAATAAGAGGCCAGAAAACCTCGAGAGACCAGGCAGCTGCGTTTTAAAAGTTCTCGTTGTTGTTTTCGTGCATCAACGTTCGCATATTTTAAATTAACATGACGTAACGGAATCAAATATAGCACATATTGAAATACGCTTTTTTTTCACCAATCTGAAATGTCCACTCTTGTTACTTGTTTTTAAGGGAAACAGTATATAAATCAGTATGCCACTTACCTGAGGACAAGGGGAACATAAAGCTGAATATTTGCATTCAGAAGTGTAACTTTCCCCAAATAATTTCAATGGGGATAATTTGAATTTATGGAGAAACACTCAGCACTGAATTGCAAAGTTGCTCGTAATGAAATCATCCAGCGGTAGAGACGGTGGGAGCCGCTCCTGCACACAGTAGGTGGGGGTAGTTATAGAGGTGCAGGTGGGGGATGGAGGTACTCATAGTGCCCTGTGGAGGCATTAGTGTGGACGGGTCATTACATCAGGGATGGGAGAGGAGAACACACACCACTGAGCAGCCCATGTCATTTACTGAGGCCATCAGGGCCCATAGCACACTATAACATTCACTGCTTCATTTCCCTCGAGCTATCGCTCTTTTTTCTTCCCCTTTTTTTTTTAAATGAAGGGATGTAGATGTTCAGAGAGAGGGAGAGAGTTTGCAAGTCACACAGGGAACATTTTCACTTCACTTCGATCTTTTTGGAAAAATGTGTCGGAGTTCAGTTTGTTTAGGTCCAGCGCAAATATATTTTCCGTATAATTGTGTAGACGGCATCAGCTAATGGTTTTGTTCGAGAAAAACACATTTTTTGCACTTTCTACTTTGTATTAGACTGCGAGTGCAGTTCTTCTGAAAGTTTTTGAAGAAATTATTCACATTCCATTACACCGCTAGTTTGTTTTCTTTACCTTTTTTGGAATTTAAATCTATTTCTCAGAGAACGTATGAAACAAAACAAATATGCAACATTATGACAGTTGACGGTGACTCTTTTTATTTATTTTAGGAAATAAATGTCAAAAATGCAAAAATCTTTAGTTACACAAATACCCTTCACACAAATCAAGTGGTTATTTTAATTCCAGAATACCAGAAGTAAACTTTATTAATTTGCTATTAAAAATCTGTCCAGGCACAATAAAATATCACCACCTTCTGCTCCCTTTTGGTAAATGTATTACAAACATGTTATATATTCTGGGGTGCACATAAGCTTTCAGCCTGGTTCTCATAAGAGCACCATGAGATTTGGCGTGACCCATTAAATATAACTATAAAAAATAATAATGTTATTGCACCTTTTTATTAAAATAAAAAAATATATAAAAATGTGATAATGTAAAATAAAAAGGCAGAATTAAATAAAATTATTTTATAGTAAACGTAAAACTAAAATGCTAATATTTACTTTTTTTTTAATAAATTGCCATCATTTTCAAACTTAAAATCAGCAAGGTTTTATTTTGGCAGGTAACGGTAAAATGTTTAAATATTTTACTATTTAAAATAGCTGTTTTCTATTTGAATATATTTCAAAATGTAATTTATTCCTGTGATTTCAAAGCTGAATTTTTACCATCATTACTCCAGTCACATGATCCTTCAGAACTCATTCTAATATTCTGATTTGCTGCTCAAAAACATTTATTAGTATTATTATTAGTATGTTGAAAACAGCTGAATAGATTTTTTTTAGCTTTCTTAGATGAATAGAAAGTGTAGAAGAGCAGCATTTATCTGATATAGGAATCTTTTGTAACATTATAAATGTCTTTATCATCACTTTTAGCATCTAAGCTAAATAAAAGTATTAATTTCTATAATATATATATATATATATATATACTGACTCAAAACTTTTGAATAGTATAGTGTATAATGTTACAAAAGCTTTTTATTTCAATTAAATGCTGATCTTTGGCTCTTTCTGTTCATCAAAGAATACAAATGTTTCTTGAACAGCAAATCAGCATATTAGAATGATTTCTGAAAGATCATGTGACACTGAAGACTGGAGTGATGAAGTTGAAAATTCAGCTTTTATCACTGGAATCAATTACATTTGAAAATATATTAAAATAGAAAACAGTTATTTTAAATAGTAAAAATATTCCAGAATTTTACTGTTCTTGCTGTACTTTGGACCAAATTAAATGCAGGCTTGGCGAGTGGAAAAGACATCTTTAAGACATCTTACTGTTCAAAGATTTTTGGTGTTTTTGTCTCTTATACTCATCAAGACTGCATATATTTGATCAAAAGTATAGTAAAAACAATCATATTGTTAAATACACAACATTTAAGACAGTCGACGGTGACCCTTTTTGTCAAAGAAATAGAGGACGGCCGTCACAGCCATGAATATTCGCACATCCAAACATAAAAACCCTCAGCTACGCGCGTCCCCTTAATCAAGTACTTATTTTAATTCATTTCCTTGCAGGGTTTTATTAGTATGCTAGCTGTTGGCTAAATGATTATGACAAGGCTGCGTTTTCACCGATTCTGCCAAGATAAAAATACACAGGAAAGCCCAGCAACGCAGCTTAAAAACCTGTCTCCGGTATTCCTACAGGGAGATGACCTTGGTCATTAAGGACATTCACAGTTTTGTTTAGAAATGAAATGACAGAAAACAGAAAAATATGAAGTGCCTCCTTGAGAGGAATGGTTTGTTGTTGGCTAAATTATGCAGCACATCATTATTTGGTGGCATTACTATTATGAGCTGTTTATGTCTCTGACCTTAATTTTTGCACTGCTTTGGTGTAATGTAAGCAATTCTCTCTCTCCCGCTCCGGCCTAGACTGCAAAAGCAGTCTCTTTTGCATTTAAGTATGATGGTTTGATTGTTTTAAACAATAATACAGGGTACAACAACCATCCTAAATCAATAAAGTCCTCACCATAATCAACGCAGGACGAATGCAAGTGCATAAAATGTAAAACAAAGCATTTTATGCGGTAAATATAGCCGCCGCTGGCGGGTACGGCCCAGCGCTCCCCTTTCTATCTGTGCATTCAGGTTGTGAATGGTTCCAGGACTGGCGAGCCTGCAGAGATGCAGCCAAGCGCTCGGCCGGCTGAATTTGTTTGACTCAGGTAATTGAAAGTGTTTTAAACTATTATAGCAACTTGAGGGCTTGTTTAAGTGTCGAGCTGTCCGTCAAACGTACACGGGTGGAAAGCATTGGCCTGTCACCCTGTCAGTCACGGGAAACGAGAAGTGTCGGCCTAATGGATTTCTTCAGGCGGACGTCGGTGCGGCGGCAGAAGTAAAATCAATGTGTTGTCATGTGTGAGAGCGGAGCATCAAACAGGCAGGTGAATTGGAACTGTAGTTTAGTTGTAACGTCTACATTTGCGGGGAGGCGGCCGGAGACAGACAGATGCTGCGTGGCTGGAGCTGAGAGACCGTGGAAGGCCTCTTGTTATGATTGCCAGCGTGAGAGGGGTGCCTGACCTGTTTCTTTCCCCTTTTTTGGCTCTGCGTCCTGTGGCTCTTTCCCCTGCTGTTTGATGGTGCGCGCCCGGCTACCGTGTGTGTTTATGTCATCGTGCTACCGTGAGAGTGTAAGGGAGTGTGTTTACAGACTGAACACGGCGAGCTGAGCGACGCTGCGGTGCTGCTGATTAATTGTAGTGATGATCTGAACTCACACATTCAAATCTGGGTTGTCTGGTGTGTTTACTTTATAGCAGCAGTGCTGTGGCCACATTTAGGAGCTGTAGTGCCTCTATAGTAAAGTCAAAGTAATTGAAAAAGTGTCTGGTGAAAAAACATGACAACTCATTGCTTTAAAAATGCTGTGAATTATGCTTATACCGCTCACAGTCCACTGATCATTTGATTCATATTGTGTGGGGAATTTTGCTTGGAAGTTTTGATAGCTACAACCCCCAAATATGATGAAGGACCCAATTTTTGGAAGTCTATATATTTTAAGACTCTTTATACTGTGTGAGCAAAATAGTAAGTGTAACATTATGAAGAGATGGTTGTGTATGAGTTTAATAGCACTAAAGCAAGTATAGATAGATAAATATTCTTATATATTATTAAAAAAGATGTCTATTTTAAATAGATGATGTTCATTTAAACTTTCTATCCATCAAGGAATCCTAAAAATGTATCAAGGTTTCCACAAAAATATCAAGCAGTGCAACTGTTTTAGACATTAATAGCAATTAGAAACCTGTGAACAATGGTGTATCGGAAAAAAAAAAAACTTACAAAACAACAACCAGAACAAACAAACAAAAACCAAAGCAAACCAAAGCAAAACAAATAACGTTTGCATGGCAATTTCAAAAGAGATATTTTAGAAATTTCTGGGCCAAAACAAATCAAAACGAAAAACCAAACCAAACCAAACAACCAAAACAAAACAAAAAAATATTTGCATTTCAGCTTCAAAAGAGATATATCTGTGCCAAAAAACAAAAACAAAACCAGGCAAACAAAGCAAAACATTTGCATTGCAATTTCAGAAGATATTTTAGAAATGTCTGCACCCCAAAAATACATACATAAATAAAACAAAATTAAAAAAAACACAAACAAAAAAAACAACCAAACCAATCTAATGAAACAAAACCACAACCAAAACAATACAAAACATTTGTACTGCAATTTCAAAAGAGATATTTTAGAAACTTCTGAGCCAAAAATAAAATAAAACAAACATTTGCATCACAATATTAAAAGAAATATTTTAGAAATTTCTGGGCAAAAAACCCCAAAACAAAACAATACAAAACAACGTTTGGTTTCAATTTCAAAAGAGATATATCTGTGCCAAAAAACAAAAACAAAACAAAACCAAGCAAACAAAACAAAGATTTGCATCACAATTTCAAAAGAGATATTTGAGAAACTTCTGGGCCAAAAACAAAACAAAAATTTGCATCACAATTTCAAAAGAGATATTTTAGAAATGTCTGGGCCAAAAAAACAAAACAAAACAAAACAAAACAAAACAAAAAAACGGTTGATTTCAATTTTAAAAGAGATATATCTGTGCCAAAAAACAAAAACAAAACAAAACCAAGCAAACAAAACAAAACATTTGCATTGCAATTTTAGAAGATATTTAAGAAACGTCTGCCCACCCCCCCAAAAAACAAAACAAGAAAAGAACAAAAATAATTCAAATATATATTATATGAAAATTTAATTTAATTTATATCCCCAAAACCCTGCAGAGGTTAAAGCAGAAAATGGAAAATGGGTTTAAATTAATACTTTTGTTTAACAATACTTTTGTCTTTCTATCCATCAAGGAAAACCTTTAAAAAAATGTATCAAGGTTTCCACAGAAATATCAAGCTGTTTTAAACTGTTTTAAACATTTAATAGCAATAAGAAACCTGTGAACAGTAGTGTTTATATTAAATGGAAACAAAACAAAACCAAAAGCAAACTAACACAAAAAAACAACCAAACAAAAATAAGCAAACCAAACCAAAACAAAAAACATTTCCATGACATTTTCAAAAGAGATATTTTAGAAATATCTGGGAAAAACAACAACAACAAAAAAAATAAAAATAAAAACAAACAAACAACCAAAACAAAACAAAACAAAATAGAACAAAACATTTGCTGCAATTTCAAGAGATATTTTAGAAATTTCTGTGCTAAAAAAACAAACAAACAAAAACAAAAAACAAAACAAAACAAAAGAAAACAAAAACCAAACCAAACAAACAAAACCACACATTTGCACTGCCATTTCAAAAGATATGTTTAAGAAATTTCTGGGGCAAAAAGATTGATAGCAATAAGAAACCTGTGAACAATATAATTATTTTAATTTAATTAATTAATTAATGTAGTCATTTATTTATTTATTTTACACGTTGAAATTTCCCATGGACCCCGTCATCCTGTTATGGCTCCCAACCCCTGATACTGAAAATACGTGCAGTTTTTGCAGGCCTGAAAATTTATTTGTGTTTACAAGATACTGATTTGATATAATGAGCACTTTTGTTTTTCTGTGTAAGTGGGCGCTTGTTGGTCAGACTAAACTGTAATACAGACCACACTTTTTCCATAGTCAGTAGTCTAGCTACGTGAGATGAATACCTTAATAAAATGCAGTTGCACTTAAATGCAAATGTACTTTTTTACATTTTTACTTCCCCATTGCCGCCAGTATTATGAAATGCATGCCCATATTTAATAACACAGGATGCCAGATAATCACCAGATTATGCAAATAAATGTACATGTTATACATGTTCTAATGGCTTCTGTTAATCAAATCCATTATCATTATGTGATTAAAATGGTTCGCTGTTTGACACAAACACATTGTATTGCACACCTGAGATTATTCCCAGATGGCTGTGACTTTAAGCAGACACCCACACACATTCTCTGAGGTCCACACAGCCCAATCTGGACCAGTTGCCCCTGTCATACCCCATAATGAGCGACCTGACAGCACAAAAAAAGTGTGGTTTCTTTTGTCAGGTGTATGAGATTGTGGAGAACGTCAACCTGAAGAGTGAATTTTGATCACCAAGGTCTTTCTAGATCCCACGTTTCTGCAGAAAACAGTTCAGGTTGGTTGAATTTGTCATGTAATATGTTTGCATATTTTAGAATTTCTGGACCAAAAACAAAACAAAAACAAAACAAAACATCTGCATTGACATTTCAGAAAATATTTTAGAAATTTCTGGGCCAAAAGAACAAAAGAAAAGCAAAGAAAAAAAAAAGAGAAAAACAACAAAACAAAACAAACAAACAAACGCATTGCAATTTAAGAAGATATTCTAGAAATTTCTAGGCCGAAAAACCAAACAAAAACAAAACAAAACAAAAAACATTTGCATTGTCAAGCTATTTTTGAAATTTCTGGGCAAAAAAACAAAACAAATCAAAACAAAAAATGTTTGCATCTTTTGAAATTTCTGGGCAAAAAAAAAACTAAACAAATCAACAACAAGAAGGAATAAAAAAAAAACGTTTGCATTGCAATTGCAGAAGATATTTCAGAAATTTTGGGGCAAAAAAAAAACAACCAAAACAAACGAACAAAAAAAAAAACAAAAAAACTAAACAAAACAAACATTTGCATTGCAATTTCAGAAGATATTTAGCAATTTTCTGAGCTAAAAAAATAAAGAAAGAAAAGAAAAGACAAAATAAAACAAATGTTTATGTTGCAATTTCAGAATATTTTACAAAATTTCTGGGCCAAAAAAACAACAAAAAAAAAAAAAAATTTTTTAAATATTTCTTTGCAAAAAAAAAATACAACAGACGAAACAAAATAAAGCAAAACATTTGCATTGCAATTTCAGAAGATATTTTAGACATTTTTGAGCAATCAATAAATAAATAAAACAAATGTTTGCATCTTTTGAAATTTCTGGGCCAAAAAAAACAAAAAAACAAAACAAGACAAAAGAATACAAAAAAAAACAAACAAACAAAACAAAAAGCAAAACACTGACATTGTGATTTCAGAAGAAAGAAAAGAAAACAACTAAAACGAAAGGAAACAAACAAACAAAAAAACCCCAAATGTTTGCATTACAATTTCAGAATATATTTTAGAAATTTCTGGGCCAAAAAAACCCCAAAACAAATGGGAAAAAAAACAACCAAAACAAATATTTGCATTGCAATATAAGAAGATATTTTAGAAATTTCTGAGGGAAAAAACAACCAAAACAAAACAAACTTTTGCACTGCAATTTCAGAAAATATTTTGAAAAATTCTGAGCAAAAAAATAAAGAAAAGAAAAGACATGAAAAGAAAAAACAACCACAACAAACTACAAAACAAAATGTTTACGCTGCAATTTCAGAAGGTATTTTAGAAATTTCTAGGCCAAAAAAAAAAATCCAAAAAAATCAAACCAATCCAAAACAAAGAATGAATTATTTTCATTTGACTTCTAGCAGTCTTTTGCCAGACAGTATGTTTACTAACAACATGCTTGTGGTAGTCATGATTTTATTTATTTTATCTCTAATGTGGGTCACGGTGAATGGTTGTTTTTCCCGCCACATTGTCATTTCCTCCCAATATGACCATAACGTGATTTATGGCCGACAGCTCCGATTCCGTCACTGCGAGGGATCCGGCTCTGTCGTGCGCCTTGCTAACTGGCTGCAGACATGCTGTCTCTTTTGAGCTAGACCAGACCTGTCTGAAAACCAATCAACTTATTTCATCACGCTGGAAATGAAAAGACGTAATTATTCATAATTGGCCTTTATTTTTTGCACTTCGTGATTTTTGCGGCGTTTTAGGTGACGTTCATTCACTGCTTCTGGAGAAAGATGAGAACAATTTTGTGTTCCGTTTGAAAATGATTACGCGTGACGCGTGACAGTTTTTTTTCCCTCTCTTTGCTTAGATTTTTTTTTGTGGGGTTGTGCTTTGATAATGCTGTTACACTTTCGTTTAGAGTTTTGTAGCCTAGTTTTCTCTATCTGTCTCCAACAATGTTATTACCTCTGAAGCTAAAGAAAAAAAGAGAGAGAGAGTTTGTGAAAGAATTGAAGTAGCTTATTTCAGCTGCTTGTGCCACTTCTGCAAGTCACGGTAATAATGGAAGCCAGTGATCCAATACCGCTTTCAAGCATTTCCAAGCGTAGTTTTCTGTTTTAACACACTTTATGCCATGTGGCCCAAAATCTGCTGAAGAGAGTATTTTTTTCATGCCGTCAGTGATGAATCTGTTTTGGTTGCAGGCTGCACAACATTTTTACACTCACTTTATATAATGTGACAATTTGCTTAAAATGTTTTTTTTTTATTCACCTGTACTTTGCTCTTTGGGGTTTTAAAACTAGCATTTGTATGTTGAAACCTAATGTTTTGTTTTGTGTTGTTTTACATGAGTTGGTGCTTGAACTGCAAAGTGTAGGAGTCTTGTGTTAGGAGCCCTTGTGTCAAAAAAAGAAATAAAATATCAGCACAAAACAAACTCAGGGTGTTCTGTGAAACTGCTACCTTTTTAAAGTAAATTTCTGTACATTATTTTAGTCTGATTTACTGAAGAGCAAATGTATTGTGGCACATAAAATGATTTAATTTTTAAATATGTTGGGATATAATTATGTAAGTAACATAGTAAGTAATATATAATGTTATATTGTCATTATTTATATATATATATATATATATATTATTCAAATGTGCAACAGAAAAACGAGATATTTATATAAAATCTAATAAATATTTTTAAAATATGTTTATATGTTATATAATGTACATGCATTTATAATTAATTTTTACAAATGTTACTTTAATTTCATAATTAAATATTAAATATTACAATGTGATATAATACTATATTTAATTAATTTACAATTACTTAAATATTTATTATTATTATATATTCTTTTATTTATATTGTCTAGATATTATTTATTAAAATATACATATTTGCTAATATAACAACAACAGATATTTATTTATATAAAATATAATAAATATTTTTTCATGTTCGTTTTTTAAATGTTATATATAATGTAAATATTTAAATGCATTTATAATTAATTTTACAAATGTAATTACTTCAATTAATTTTGTAATTAATTTAATATTAGATATTATATGATATATTAGATTAATATAAATGTGAATATTGTGACTAATCCCATATATTTTAATTAACTGCATTTATAATTACAAACGCATTTATAATTAATTTTACAAATGTAATTACTTCAATTTATTTTGTAATTAATTTAATATTAAATATTATAATATGATATATTTGATTAATATAAATGTGAATATTGTGAATAATCCCATATATTTTAATTAATTGCATTTATAATTACAAATGCATTTATATTAAATTTTACAAATGTAATTACTTAAATTAAACTTTTATAGTTAATTTAATATTAAATATTATAATGTGATATATTTGATGAATATATATGTGAATATTGTGAATAGTCCCATATATCTGAATTTTTCACATATATATTAAATATGTAAATATTTAATTAATATACAATTACTTAAATATTTAATTTTATATATATTCTGTTTTATTTATATTTTCTAGATTTTTGTAATATTTAAAATATGCATTTTGCTAATATAGCAACAGAGAAACAGTAAGTAAAGAGAAAAACATTTTTCATGTTTGTTTTTTAAATGATATATACATATATACATGCATTTAGAGTTAATTTTGTAATTACTTAAATTAATTTTGTAATTAATTTAATATTATATCTATCTATCTATATATATAGATATAGATATATAGATAGATAGATATAATATGTGGATATTAATTTAAATGTTATGAATATTAATTTAATATGCAATTACTTAAACATTTAATTTTATATATTATGTTTTATTTATATTTTGTAGATATTATTTTTTCAAATACATAGCAAGAACAGAGGAAACAACAATAAATAAGTATGGACAAAGAAAGATCTTTTGATGTGTGTGTTTTTAAATGTCTTTATTCACACAGAGCAGCAGTTGACATCAGCTATTCTTTGTTAAATTCGCATATGCAAATGAGGGACTCAAATGGCCTCTGTTTTGTAGAATGACCCACATGTCTTTGAATGACAAGAACACTTTAAACATTAAAGCATCATCTTTTAGACCAACATAGTTACACTCCACTTACTTCAGTCATTGTTCACTGGCGGCTCGATCAATACAATAAAACCTGAAGCAGAAGCAGAACTAGTTGACCCCAGAAGCCTGAGTGAAGGGAAAAGGAAAAAGAGAAAACAACAAGCAGAAAAGAAGAGCAGACAGAGGGACAGAAGGCGTCATATCGCTCTAGTTGAACACATGAGGCTGGGAGAAGTGACAGTGTGCTAGGGGTGTTTTCAGGGCCTTTTTCTGTGGCTGTCTGTCCACATCAGGGACTGATAGAGCTGCCTGGTGGCTGGTGTGTCATAGCAGGGGGGTGAGCGGATGCTGCGCGCTCTTCTCGTGGAAAAATGATGGATTTGGTTTGATCTAAAGCGCAGGAACAGGTTTTCCACTGCAAGGGCTGGTGCTGTCATTCTGTATGACTGCGGCTTCCTCTTCGCATTTAACTTCACACTTTCTGCCTGGGTGCTGTCTTTTTTTGTTCGTAATAGGGGAGCTTGGGTAAACCATGCCAAGTTTTACTGAACTTGTCTGAAAATTATTTTAAAAACTGTGGAAATGTGATCAAAAGCTCTCTAGGTTTAAAGTAAGCTGTGCCATGTCAGGGGGTAAATTGTCTCATTAGTGGATATGTCAACAAATGACATTAAAAAAATATGAACGTGAGGGTGAAAAACTATTTTATTCTTGCACAATTCTATTCAGAAAAATTCAGATAAATGTTTAATATTCAGAATATATGGATGGAGAAAAACATTGGCAGTTCAACAATATATATATATTTTTTAGACCTAGTTAAACTTTCTTTGATATTACAATTAATTTAACAAATGATGCAAAAAAAAAAGTGTTTAGCTTTAAAAAAAAAAAAAAAAAAAAAAGTCAATCAGTATATGATAAAGATATGTTAATTTGTTATCGAAAAGTATTGTGAAAATGCTTGTTGATCTTTTTTTTTACCGTGACTAAAATGAGACTGTGATGAGACGATGATAAGCTCAATAAATGATAACCGTGACTATATCAACATGCAATATCGTTGACGATAAAGTTTTAGACGTGTTTTTAAGTTTAAAAAAAAAAGTCAATCAATATATGATAAAAGCCATGTTCATTTTGTTAGCGAAAAATATGGCGAAAAATGTTCATTGATGAGCTTCTTTCCCGTGACTAAAACAAGACGATGATGAGACCTCAGTAAACAGTAACTGTGACTATATCAACATGAAATGTTGTTGACAATAAAACACGAGACTAAAATGTATTTCAAAAAAACGTACAACTATATCAAAATTATTTTTATTTTACAACTGGATAAACTTTTTTTTGATATTACGATTAATTTAACATGCAAAAAAGTGTTTAAGTTTAAAAAAAAAATGTGTCAGTGAATATATGATAAAAGCCATGTTAATTTCGTTAGCGAAAAGTATGACGAAAAATATTTGTTGACAAGCTTTTTTCCCATGACTAAAACAAAACGATGATGAGACGTCAATAAACAACAACTATGCAATATTATGCAATATATCGTTAATAATAAAAGACAAGACTAAAATGTATTTCAAAAAATAACTATATTAAAGTATTTTTATTTATGTCAAAAATATTACGGCAGTTCAACGCATGATATGACAATGAGAAATATATTTTTAGACAAAATTTCTTTCATATTAAAATGACTTTAACATGCAAAAAAGGGTTTAGCTTTAAAAAAAAGTGTCAATCAATATATGATAAAAGCTATGTTAATTTTGTTAACGAAAATGTGACAATGTTCGTTAACAAGCTTTTTTCCCCATGACTAAAGTGAGATGATGACGAGACACAATAAGGTCAATAAACCATAACTGTGATTATATGTGACCCTGGACCACAAAACCAGTCTTAAGTCGCTGGGGTATATTTGTAGCAATAGGCAAAAATACATTGTATGGGTCAAAATTATTGATTTTTCTTTTATGCCAAAAATCATTAGGAAATTAAGTAAAGATCATGTTTCATGAAGATATTTAGTAAAATTCCTACTGTAAATATATCAAAACTTAATTTTTGTTTAGTAATATGCATTAGTAAGAGCTTCATTTGAACAAATTTAAAGGTGATTTTCTCAATATTTTGATTTTTTTGCACCCTCAGATTACATATATTCAAATAGTCGTATCTCTGCCAAATATTGTCATATCCTAACAAACTGTACATCAGTGGAAAGCTTATTTATTCAGCTTTATGATGTATAAAACTCAATTTTGAAAAATTGACCCTTATGACTGGTTTTGTGGTCCAGGGTCACATATATAACTATATTAACATGCAATATCGTTCACAATAAAAGACGACACTAAAATGTATTTCAAAAAATAACAACTATATCAACATTTCTTTTCATTTTCAGAGAAAAAAGGGAGTCAAAATATTATGGCAGTATAGAGTGTGATGTATGATAACGAGATATATATTTTTAGACCTGGATAAACTTTCTTTGGTATTAAAATTAATTTACCATGAAAAAAAAAAAAAAAGTTTTAAAACAAATGTGTCAATCAATATATGATAAAAGCTACTTTAATTTCATAAGCTAAAGGTATGATGAAAAATGTTCATTGATGAGTTTTTTTTTTTCCGTGACTAAAGTGAGGCAACAATAAGGTAAATTAAAAACTTTGACTATATCAACATGCAGTATCGTTGACGATAAAAGACAAGACTAAAATGTATTTCAAACTATATCAAAATTCATTTTATTTGTGTCGAAAAAGAAAGACAAAATAGTATGGCAGTTCAACGTTCGATGTGTGATAACGAGATATGTATTTTTAGACCTAGATAAACTTTTTGTCATATTAAAATTAATTTAACATGCAAAAAAGTGTTTAGCTTGAAAACAAATGTGTCAATCAGTATATGATAAAAGCTATGTAAATTTCGTTAATGAAAATATGACGAAAAATGTTCATTAAGGAGTTTTTTTCCATGATTAAAACGAGACGACGAGACGATGATAAGATCAATAAACAGTAACTGTGACTATATCAACATGCAGTGTTGTTGACAATAAAAGACGAGACTAAAATGTATTTCAAAAAATAAAAACTAGGCTATATCAGAATTTTTATATCAATTTTTTTTCCATGACTAAAACGAGACAATGACGATACGACAATAAAGTTAATAAATGATAACTGTGACTATATCAACATGATAATAAAAGACAAGACTAAAATGTAATTTTTATTTTGTCAAAAAAAGGGAGACGAAAAATAATTGTGGTCTGCTGTACATACCTCTACTACACGAGCATTCATGTGTGCGGTTGCCAGATATCAAGAGTTAAAAT
Organism: Labeo catla; assembly: GCA_012976165.1. Lineage (NCBI taxonomy): Eukaryota > Metazoa > Chordata > Actinopteri > Cypriniformes > Cyprinidae > Labeo > Labeo catla. The sequence continues at coordinate 1,120,289 of VONZ01000060.1, read as the reverse complement.
CCACAAATCATAGCTTCTCTGGTAAAAGGATACATTTTCTGCTCAGTGTTTTTCTTATATTTTGCAATCTGGCAACCATGAGCACACATCAAACGCGAAGCGAATATTCTAATCACATTATTGCTCTAGATTACTCACGGGATGTTTTTCGTGTCACTCGCACAAATAAAATCGTGTGATGCTTTTAATGCTTTCTCCATTTTCTGATACAACCCGACGTGATAAACTGAATGTGTCAATAAGTTCTTCACTACTATGCGTCATGTGATTTTTCTGTTTTTCTGTGCATGTTCACAGCAATCGCATCGCCTGGCACAAATTTGTATCTGTTCTCATCTTTGCATTGGCTATGAATGAAATCTGTTTGCGTAAATAATAAAATTGGCTTTTGGTGTGCACACACCATTACGGAAATGCCAACGATGATCTGAAAACACAGATCAACAAGTAAGCTAAAGTTTAGCGATCTCCATGTGAGATGTTCGGTTTAGATGAAAGTGTCATTCAACCTGTCTGTGTTCTGGGAAAAATAACTATATCAAAATTTCTTTTTATTTACGTCTAAAAAAGGGAGTCAGAATATTATGGCAGTTCAAGATATGATATATGATAATGAGATATATAATTTTTACACAAGGACAAATTGTCTTTCATGGGATCTCTACCATTGTGTTTGCAATTGTGATTGCAGAATAAATGCACTTAAGGCCCTTTGACATGGGACGCGGCAAGTGGTGAAATCACCGCACGACTGCCGCCTTCTCTTGTAGTGGAAGCGTCTTGTGCGGTTGAGGCGGTGTTCGCCACGCGGTCTCGGGGCGGATGTTGCCAGAGTTACAGCTGTCAAGATCACATTTGTATTTACTAAAACGTAAATAAAACATAACGGAAATTTGCGTTCGTGTCATCCTGTCATTAATTATTGTCATTATTATTTTTTTCCGTTTGGCACAAGTGGAGTTGTTTTTGAAGAACTGCCTTAAGAGCTTAATAAAACAATCTTCACCTCCATTTTCAATTGTCCGTTATAAGTTCAGTTAAATGTTCTATGACTGCTTGTTAATAACCTGTTCACTGATTGGTTAAAGCCGACGCTGCTACCGCTGCCGCTCACAAAAAGATAAAATAGTTTTATCTTTGGCGGCGCCTGCAGCGAAGCGCCATGCTCGTGGAAGCGGCAGCAAGCAAAACCGCCCGCGGTTTGCGGCTTTCCGCATGTCTCCCATTGAAAACGAACTGCACACTTGCGACTGCTGTATCCTGTGTGAAAGGGCCTTTACTCAACCACTGTTATGTTAATAGAGAAACATTGCCATTTGGAATTACTATTAGGAATTTCACTGTTAAAATTAATAGTGTTCGTAATGTCGACAGAGAAAATGCATATCTAAGTCTTAGATATTAATTTATATATTAAATAGCCTATAATAAATCAGTACACTAGATGAGATGTATGTAAACCTTGTGTATGAGTCCATTTTCTGTTTATTTGTACTTATTGTTAAAAGTGCAATACCTTAAATGTAAAAAGAAATTTCTGAAATGACAACAATCATTTAGAATATAACTTTGTGCATTTTATATATAAAATGAAGGACGGCCTTCAGATTTTTCCGTCGATTAAAAAAAAAATTCCATCTATGACGGAGAATTTCCGGTTAATGCGACCTCATATATATATATATATATATATATATATATATATATATATAATCAGTTTAACTATTAAACAGCATGACGAAAATGAGATAAAAAAAAGTTTACATCGACTAAAATGCTCAGATATTTGGTCAACTAAAACTTGACTAAACAAAAACAGGACAAGGTTGACTAAATACTGTGTTAACTAAAAGTACATTTGACACCAGGACTAAGACTAAGACTAAATTAAACATGGCCGTCTAAATAAATGTTTTTATGTGCACCATTTTACAGATAAAAGATGTGACTCAACTTACCTCACTTTCTTGTAAGTTTAGATTGATATGCAGTTGGTTTGATGTTGAACTTGCAATATGCTTGATATTGATTTTAGCACACATTCAAAAACCCCCGGTAACGTTGGCTCAGTGATGAGCCTATAAACCAGTAAGAGGTCTAAAATGACTGATTTTATGAGTAATGCTATCCATTAGTTTCAAATCTGTCCATGAGAAGGTATGAAAGAAAGAAGTTCATGGTTTGAAGCACAGGGGGACTGTACAAGTGCAAGTTATGATTCATTATTACCGAAATAACTTCGGTGTGTACAAATCAGTTGCCATGGGATTCAACACCTCATCACAACAAACAAGACATCGGCTTTGTGGACTGAAGACTGAACGTGTCAAAGCATAGCAGAACATTGGGGCAATTGTTGCACTGCCTATGGTTTTTGAAAACACTGTTTAAACTATGTGATGTATCCCAGAAGCCTCACAGTAAATTTTATATTAGCTGCAGTGTTTTTATGCTACCATTCAAAAGTTTGGACATACCCACTCATACTTTATTACTGTTATTTTCCATATTCTCTCAAACAACTTCAGAAAGTAGGGCATTCAGGATGTTTTAAACATTATTGAAGTGTTTATATGGATGATTAGCACTTGTTGGACCAGATAATGAGAAAAATCTGCCATTTTTATGACATTTGAATGTAGTCATTTAGCTGATGTAATCAATTTACTTCTTTTTCTTTTTCTTTTTCTTTTTAAAATTGCATTTAAAACCTGGAAATAAACTCTTAAACATTTTAACATGTTGCAAATTATAAATGATTTAAAATCTAAAATATTTTAGTATGCTTAACAGATGTAAACAAATTTGTGAGCATTTGATTTTCTTGAAAACTTTTTAAATCATGCTGGATATCCTGATTAAAGATATTAAACACTTCAACAATTCAACATTTCAACAATTCATTCAACATCGTAGTGTCCCTTTACATATACCCTTTATATATTCACTAACACTCAAAAAATGTGAGTAATATTATCCAAATTTATTATGATTCAAAACAAGTCTTTTTCTATTTGTTTTAAAAGTTTACAAGTTTAAGAAACTTTTTAAAATATTATCAATGTTCAAAAGAGTTTATTAAGATTGCAGTTTAATATTTTTGTGAAAATCATGATACTTTTTAAAAATATTAACATTTATTTGAAAAATATGCTTTTTTTTTTTTTTTGAAAACTTTTGATCAGTCTAGTATTTATTTCTTAAAAAAAAAAAGGAAAGTCTTAATGACCCCAAACTTTTAAACAGCAGTGGAACGCTTAGTTTAAATATGAAACAAACTGGCTTTCTCAAGCATCTGTTCAAAAGTGTTTTCCGTTCTCCTCCCTCACCCCTCCTCTGGCACACACTCACTTGCTCTCTCACACACACACACACCGAAGCATTCAGAGGGGCTTAAGCCTTCAGAGAGTTGACATGTGGCACATAAGTTCTGTGTGAGGAGTGAAGGTGTGGTAAGATGCGTTGAGACAACGTTTCTTCAACTTACCATGACTTGGCCAGCTGTGTTTCCGCCCAACAGTGGGTGACGTGCAATTGGGGCTGATGGGTGTGTTCTGTTCATCTCTCTTTTTATGCATTCATCTGTTTATCCCTCCTGCCCCAGTGTCTGCCGAGAGGACGTGCCCTGTCACTTCAGGTGTGTCACGCTTCCCATATGCCATGGATATCTGAATCTCGGCCAATCAGACGCCACCCCACTGACCTTCTCCGGAGCAATGAGCATGATGGGAGCTGAAGGCTGGAGCTGGTGGCACACTGAATGTGAGAGACTCTTCCGAGGGAGGAGAACGGGAAGAGGCGGGGGGCCGTAGGGTCGAGGTCTCGCCCCGATACAATCGCAGGTTCAGATTAGATGCCGTTTTTGTTGGGACGGCACCCCGCCCCCATCCCTCGACCTCTCCCGCACCCCTCCTGCGCGTGCTGTCGGTGCGCGCTCGGCCGGCCTGGGTGTGGATTTACATGGGTGTTAATTAGAGTGGAAGAAGTGATTGGCTGCTGGATGCATTGTGGTAAAGAGTGCACAGATGCAGCCACGCTGGCGAGAGTAACGCAGGCAGGCATGGTGCATCAGCCCGCGTCACACTGCTGCAGCTCAGCCGAGCCCTGCCCTGTCTAACACGATTTGCAGAGTGTCACCACCGTCACACCGCTCCTGTACCGCAATACCCCTCCCTCTGTTCTCTTTTACCCCTTCCTCTGATCCTTATTTGCTCCGTTCAACCGTTTCCGTTCTGCAAGCCAAACTACTTTTCCTGATCTGTGTACTTTTTCTATGGGGATTAAGTTTGGTGGGAGCATTGGGGATTTAAGAGAAGGCTTCAGAAAAGCTAAATCAAAAAACTGTATTTAGATGTTTAATGACGATAGGTGCCACTAGTGGCATTAAACAACTAAAGTTTGTTTTCAAACAGGTTTTCCTATCTAAGCCCCGCCCCCCTTAGTTACTGTTGCTGCCTCGGACAAATAAACAGAGTTGTTAACTGTCTTACATTGACAGCTGTCAGTGTGAAAATCTTGTCCCAATATGTTTTTGATACATTTTGGACACAGAAAGCCGAGGAGCGTTCAAGTGGGACTTTAATATGCCATGGAGGGATATATACAGTTGAGCTCAAAAGTTTACATCCCCCTTTCAGAATCTGCAAAATGTTCATTATTTTACCAGAATAAGAGGGATCATACAAAATGCATGTTATTTTTTATTTAGCACTGGCCTGAATGAGATATTTCACATAAAAGTAGTTTGTCCACAACAGAAAATAATAGTTGAATTTATAAAAATGACCCTTTTCAAACATATACATATGCTTGATTCTTACTGTGTTTTTACCTGAATGATCCACTGTTTTTTTTATTCAGTTATAGTTGTTTATGACTCCCTTGTTTGTCCTCAATAGTTAAACTGCCTGCTTTTCTTCATAAAAATCCTTCAGGTTCCACAAATTCTTAGGTTTTTCAGCATTTTTGTGTATTTGAACCCTTTCCAACAATGACTGTATGATTTTGAGATGCATCTTTTGACACTGAGGACAACTGAGGAACTCATATGCAACTATTACAGAAGGTTCAAATGCTCACTGATGCTTCAGAATAAAAAATGATGCATTAAGGGGTGAAAACTTTTGAATGGGTTTTTCTGTTGTGAACTATAAGTAAACGTCTGTTATGTGAAATACATTATTTAGTTCAGTGCTACATAAAAAATAACATGCATTTTGTATGATCCCTGTTATTTTGGTAAACTTATGACCTCAACTGTAAAAGATTTTAAAATAAAATCATCCAGGATCCACACTGTTTATGTACCGCAGTGTAAAATGAAATTAATTTATATTTAACCAGTTTTATATGAAGAGGCACTGAAATGTAGACCTTCGTTTATGTGTTTTTGACCTACACTGTACATGACGTGAGAACAGTTGGCTATTTAGGTTGTGCGTTATCATGGACTCACTAAGGGTGCATTCACACTTGTAGTTCAGTTCTCTTAGTTTGTTTGTTCCGGACCAAAAACGAACGATAAATTTGGTCCTGCTCCTCTTAGTGTTCACTCTGGCATTTTTTTTTTTTTTTATTAAAGATTTATTTTCTGGCCTTTTTGCGATAGGAAAGATCATAGATGACAGGAAGCGAAGTGGGAGAGAGAGAAGGGGACGGGATTGGGAAAGGTCCTCAAGCCGGGATTCGAACTTGGGATGCCCGTAGCGCAACGCCGCTGTATGTCGGCATGCTGCCCACAAAGCTATTGGTGCCGACGCACTCTGGAATTTTTGACAGCGAACCTAAAGATAACAAAACTACACAGGAAAAATGGCGGAGTAGTTTTTCCAGAGTTAATTTTTTTTTCCTCAAAAATAGTTGTTTTTGCTCTATTTTGAGTGTACAGAGTAAAATTTATCCGTAGAGTGGGAGCAAAATTACAGAGTAACTGTAACTCCTCCCCAATTTACTCTCATCCCTTCGTTGATCCGCCATTACTGTTAATCACGGCCATCGACTGCTGCTGCTTTGGGTTTAGAAGACGGCACGCTTCTGCTGGATGGTAAAGTAAGTAAAGTTTCAAAGTCTTATTATTTGTTTTTATTATATTCGCCTCTGCTTTGAGCTCGGATCGTTTTGCCACGTGTTTTTAATGTTTAAGAGATCGCTTGCCTTTTCCTGTCAGCTTAAAAACTAGTTAATGTTAGGCAAAGTTTGAAATCAGATAGCCAACATATATATTTTACGCATTTTTTTAACGTTAATTAAAATTAGCTAACGTTAGCTGCCTATCAATGTTTGTCCACTAAACTATTGTGACGATAGGCTCGAGTTGTGCACCACATGTACTTGACTCGGAAAAGAGTTAAATTAACGTTAGCCTTGACTGGATTGTTGAAGGCCATTTTGATGTGAATTAGTCGTATTTAGACAGTAAGTTAACTGTTTCTCATGAGAACGAAGGTATTTTTAACATATACAGGGGCTAGTCGGTGATTTTATTGCAGAAGTGTTTCAATTCAAACTTCACGACTGAATCCTTTTTGACCACTGCGGAACACGTACAATAACTTTTGCACTTCACTGTAGTTTGCGTGCATTTTTAATATGTAAACTTTAATTATGGAAATGATGGGAATAAATTATAAGAACAATATTTCATAAACGCTCCACCTCAGTGACAAAGAAAGAGGGGAAAAAAACGTTGGAAATGAGACATACAACAATGCAATGATAATATTAGCCTACAATTAGGCTATATACATTAAAGATATAAACCAAGCAATTATTACAAATTAAAAACATGTTAGTGAACAAAGTTAACTCATGTTGTGTAGTGCACTAATGAATGTTTTTTTCATCATCTGACGCAGTTTAAAGGAAGAATCTGCGAAGGGAATCATCTCCTTTTCCTATGCTTGGTTGACCCCAGGAGCAAGTTTCGTTATGTAAGTAGCTGTTGCCTCCAAATCTTTTCAGTTTATTTTCTGACACTTCTACCCTGATATTCTTGCAAGGGCCTAGTACAGGAGTTGCAGATTTACAGTTAGAAACTGTCTTCATTTAGGACTCTGAATAAAAAAAAAAAAAATGTATAAGTGTATGACTTAATTTCAATACTTGTAGAGGTTTCAACTCAGTTCATCCACACATCTGTAGCCATCAGGACTTGGTTGTGATGGAAAAACTAAAAACCTAAAAAGAAAATTTTATTTTGTTTTCTGTATCTCCAGGTTGGAACAGCAAATTGTCTTCCATTTTGATGCTGGTTCACCTTTTTCCGCACTCTCAAGTCACCACCACGTAGGACCGGGAAAGATCTCAGCTAGCGTGATCATCTTATGAAATTCATCAAGGTGAAGCTACTAATGAAGCAGATCAAATGACACTAGTTGATAACGTTGTATTACTCTGTGATCTTGAACTTACTTACTTCTCAAAAAGGTTCTTAATTTGGGATAGTTCACCCCAAAATTAAAATTCTGTCAATAATTACTCGCCCTCATGTTGTTTCAAACCCGTAAAACCTTTGCTTTCATCTTCGGAACACAAATGAAGATAATTCTGAAAAAAATTGTGAGATCTTTAAGCTTCAAAAACAGAAAGAGTCCTACCACGATCAAGGCCAGAATCTTAGCAAGGACATTGTTAAAATAATCCATGTGACATCAGTGTTTCTACAATAATTTACAATGCTACAAGAATACTTTTTGTGTGAAAAGAAAAATAAAATAATTATTCAACAATTCTTCTCTTTCAAGTCACCATCCTCCGCCATAATCGAGAATACCCTGATGCATACGTGTGATGCTGCTGACACAGGAACATGCATGCGCTGTGTTTTGTTTACAAAGCATGCGCATGCATCATGATACTCTCCTTAATGGTGGAGGACAGTGACTTGGGGGAGAAGAACTGTTGAAAAAAGTAGTTATTTTGGCTTTCATTGTGCACAAAAAGTATTCTTGTAACTTCATAAAATTATGGTAGAATCACTGTCACATGGACTATTTTAACAATGTTCTTACTACATTTCTGGGCCTTGAATGTGGCAGTACCCTTGCTGTATATGCAGGGTCGGAAAGCTCTTAGATTTCTTAAAAAATAATTTAATTTGTGTTGCGAAGATGAATGAAGGTCTTACAGGTTTGGAACAACATGAGGGTAAGTAATTAATGACAGAATTCTAAACTCTTTTTTTTTTATTTTTTTTTAAATTGTTGTTCTTATGCTATTATTTTCTACTTCACATATTTAGTAACAATCTGTTGGAATTATGTAAAACATAAACTTTGGTGGAAGACAGACATCACTGTTTCTTTATTCATGCTGTATATTGACTAACTTTTAAGTCACATTGGCAATAATGTGTTTTCATTCTTTTACAGACTGGTACCAGTATCCAAGGGCAGTTGGATGGCATTTGAGAGAGTCTCCAGCTGTATCTACTTCTTGTTGGGCTGATGAGAAGTAGGGCCCAGTCTTGTTTTATTGTAATTGTCCAACATGCTCTACTCTGTAAGACCTGTCCATTGTGTATAGCTTTCTGCAAAACACTGTCCATGATATAAATGCAGAAACCACCAAATGATCATGATCACAAGTGTTATATTGTAAATGTAAGTGTAATATTATTTAAATAGGAGCTTGAAAAAATAAAATTGTGTGACATACAGTTTGTTGTAGACTCTTTTTTTTTTCAGATTGAAAAGCAAGATTTTCATTTCTATTTTTAGGGGGTTTTGAGGATAAAATATGAATGATGTAATTTAAAAGACTCTGGATAGAGTTATTTATTCTTTAAAGTTCACTCATAATTGATGATAAACAACTCTGGAAGAGATGTACATTTTGGCAGAGTAAATTTGACTTTCCTCTGAACAGAGTTAAAAACTAGCAGAGTAATTTTCTTGTACCTCTGAACCGAGTAAAATAGTACAAGAGTTAATTTCAAAAAACACTAAATAGAGTCATATGTAACAGCAGAGAGTAAAATATTAACACCAAATTGAGCAAAATTAACTCTGGAAAAACAACTCTATCAAAAGAGTAACTTTTACTCTTTTCAGAGAGGGACCAAATGTTATCTGGCACAGAGTAAATTTTTCTTCAATTTGAGTAAATTTTACTCAGGCAAATTTACTGTGTAAATGCATTGGTCGGGTTGATTGACGTATATTTCGTGACGGAACTTACCGAACACCCCAAACAATAGGTGTGTTTGATTTAAAGCGGTGCCATGCAGAACGATCTGTGTATGACATAGTACCCATTCACTGTTTGGTCTTTTCAGCACTGCTTTAAGTCAAGTACACCTAATGCCGTCTGCTGGACTAAGCGCGCTGGTTGCGTGAACATATGATTTTATTTTGAGCACCTGCAAACTCACAAAGAGCTCATAAGAGGAAGAGCACTTTACTTCCACATTGCTCCATGTTTGCCCTCTGCTCATTTTGTTTTGGATACGCTGCTCATTCCACGTTATGTCGCATCTTGTCATCACAACCTGTTTTTCGGTTTGTTTAGCAGTATTTGGTCCGTGCTGCATTCATAGTTCATTCGAACCGCAGCAAAGTTTGTTTGGAAGCAGACTGAGACCCATCTTTTTAGCACTCTCAGTCCGCTTTGGTGTGCACCAAGGTTTAGATGGCAGTGTTCACACTTTCTCAAATGAGCCACACTAACAGAGCACCAGAGTTCATTTTAATCAAAACAAACATGACAAATGTGAACACACCCTAACTTTAACCTTAGCTAGTGTGACGAGTCGGCTGCCTCCCCCCTAACTATCATCGTCACCCCGTCGGTAATCGCCGCCCTTCACCAGGCTCCCGACGGGAGTGGGCGTGTGGGAGGAGGAGGGGCGCTGAAACATCCAGGTCTGGCGGCGTGTGATGAGGCACACCTGATGTGAATGAAGCCTCATCACCGCCGCTGTTAAAATGCCGAGCGCGCCTCTCCTCAGGAGACCGGTCTCTTCCCCGTGCATGCACGCTGGTGTCCTCGTGGGTCCAGGAAGGGTGCGTAGAGGGACGAGCGCCGCCGATGGACGAGCTGCTGGACCCGTGGTCCGAGTGCGAGCTGCATGGAAATGGCTGCGGGCCAGGATGCCGGGCCTTCTCACCCGCCTGAGGAAGTGCCGCCGCTAAGGAATGGATGAAGCCGCTAAAGGAAGCCGCTACCCACCACGTTGCCGCGGACCCCGGCGGGGAGCAAGTGCGGCCGCCGGACTCCGCCCCTTTCCTGGACCCTTCCCTTCTGAACACTGCCCCTCCTTCACGGATTCCCTTCACGTCGAGGACACCAGATCCCCCTTTTATTTTGGACACTTTTTCCCCCTTTTTGGACACTTTCTGTTTATTGTTTAATAAAAGCCTCTCCGAGGCCTGACGTCACGCCCACTGTGTCTGTCGCTTTGCTCCGGACCCGTGACACTAGTTTTAGCCAGAGATACCTTGCTGAAGCACAAGATGACATTAACGTTCTGCTTGAGCAGATGAAAGTTGTAACTTAATAACAGTATGACAACCAGAAAATGAATGCTGAATAATAAATTAAATTTCAGATTTGATTGCCTATCCTCTCAGGATATCTTGAATCAGTGTTACAGTTAACCCAGGCACATCCTTTTACCATTTTTGGACCATAAACACCATCAAACCAATGAGAGCTTTGGATCTTCCAATGTTTCTCTATGGCATTAAAAAACTAAAGTTTCTGGAGTTCTGATACTCAACTGCCATTGGTTCATCTGCATTAGAGGTGAGGGGCTTACCGATAAGTCAGTTGACTCTTTGCAGGGAGTTTGATTGACAGGCAATCTGATCAATCATAACATGAATAAAACATGAAAATATATTGCATTTACACTCTTAAAAATAAAGGTTCTCCACGATGCTATAAAAAAACTTCTTTGTCTAAATGGTTCCATATAGAACCTTTAACATCTGAAGAACCTTTCTGTTTCACAAAAGGTTCTTTGTGGTAAAAGCTGGTTCTTCAGATTATAAAAAGGTAAGAATGAGATGGTTCTTTAAAGAACCTTTGACTGAATGGTTCTTTGTGGAACCAAAAATGTTTTCAAACAGGTTTTCCTATCTAAGCCCCGCCCCCCTTAGTTACTGTTGCTGCCTCGGACAAATAAACAGAGTTGTTAACTGTCTTACATTGACAGCTGTCAGTGTGAAAATCTTGTCCCAATATGTTTTTGATACATTTTGGACACAGAAAGCCGAGGAGCGTTCAAGTGGGCCTTTAATATGCCATGGAGGGATATATACAGTTGAGCTCAAAAGTTTACATCCCCCTTTCATAACGTCTGTTATGTGAAATATATTATGTAGTTCAGTGCTAAATAAAAAATAACAGAATGGAAAATAACAAAATAACAGAAAAAATAACAAAAAATGGTTCTTCTATGGCATCACTTGAAGAATTTTTAGGTTACGCAATGCATCTTTAAGAATTCTTTTATGACCAAACAAACTGCATTGATATGCAGAACTCCCAACAAAATGGGTGTAATCCAAAAAGGGCTATTACATATTACTACTCAACGAATATTACATGAGGTAATTAATATTCATGAGCCAAAAGTGCTTTTCGGATTATTTCTTTGCCCCTGACTACACTTTTATTTTAGAATTATTATGCTTTTTTGTTATCAATGCTGTTGAACTGTGTTATTTGCATTTAGCCATTCTTTGTTTATTCTGAGAGGGAACTTGACCAATTATAGCAGGTTAACAAGATAAAGTAAGCAGCATTCGGTGCAAACGCACTGCACCTTTAAGAATGTTAAATGGCCACTGACATGACAAACTAGTGAAAAAATAGATGTATTTGGACAAAGCAGCCTCTCTTTGGCTTCTTTCACGTATTGGGACACTGGTCCCATTGGTGTCAGTGCTATTTGTGTGATGTCATAATCAGCATCTGTTGGCATGGCGATAGTGGCACGGCGGTTAGTCTCATGACAGGGGTGGCAAATTGATGGTCCCCTCTCATTTAGAGCAGAAGAATAAGGAAGGACCAAGGTCTCATGGTTCTATCAGTTTAAATGCATGGTGACATTATATGAAAGCACCAGGGGGGTCAGAGCCTCAGACCTCCACCCAGGCTGGCCCATAATAACCGGGGTCTTAAATCAACACCAGGCTTGTAATAACATTTCAGCCAGTGTTATTCCTCTGGCAATTAAGGCCTTCACAAGGCTCCGGTTTTGTGTCTGATGCCTCCTTTGATTTTTCAGTCCAGCCTGGTGGAGGGCTTTTTTCCTTGTTTCTTTTTTCCGCTCAACGTTCGCTTCTCTCCTTACACGGCGCAGTAGATGTGGCAGAGAGTACAGAATTGCGCTCATGCCCAAAGCGTCTACATTTCACCTCCGATCCCCCCAGGGTTTTGTAACTACACGCACACATACATGCATGTTCAGTGAGAGGTGTTAAGTAAGTGTCAGAAAATAGGTGCTTTTATTTACGGGGCTGTGCATGAGCTGTACGCAAGCATATCCCAACAAAACAATTTTTGGTGGTGTGATATTTTTATTTTTATTTTTTTCAGCATGTCAGCTGATTTAATATTAGAAGAAACCAGGTGCATGTTTACTAGGAGTGAGAGAATCAATTCTCTGATGCATTGAGATTCTAAATAATTATAATTGAATAAATTATAAAATAAAGCTTTTTTTATTTATTTTTTTATTCATAAATCAGAAATACACATTGCATTGAAAATGGAGGAAAACAAAAAAATAAATATGCAGTGTGTTTGAAGTAAATAAATGTACACTACTGTTCAAAAGTTTAGATTTAAGATTTATATTTTTAATGTTTTTGCAAGAATTCTGTTTTATTCTCAGCAAGACTGCAGTTATTTGATAAGATACAGAAAAACGGTTCAAAAAAGCTGAATTTTAAGCATAATTAGTGCATCTTTAATGTCATGTAATCCTTCAGAAACCATTATATTATGCTCATTTTGAGCTCAACAAACATTTCTTATTATTATAATTTTTTTGTAGAATAATTCATATTTTTAATTTTTTTTTTTTTTTAGTTTTCTTTTGATGAACAGAACTTATTTGCGGTAGGATATTACAGTGTAAAAGTGTTTACTGTTACTTTTGATCAGTTTAATTGCTGAATAAAAGTATTAATTTCTTTAAAAAAAAACTGACTTTTGAACAGCAGTGCATTTGCAAAGTCAGATTGCTTGCATGTGGCTTTTCATTTAGACAGAACAAAAGCTGCAGTAATTATGTTTTTACACATGCTTATTATATTTAATTTGGCGGGTCACTGAAGGCATTTTAATTCCTGTTTTATGCACAATCTTTAGAGAATTTCAATACCAGCAACCTTAACTTTCCAAAGAAAGTGAAATGCATCGAGAATCATTTAAGAATCGAATCTTGACTTGAATCGTGAGGCACCTAAAGCCTTACGTTAATGTATTCGTGTAACAGATTGAGTAATGTAAAAACATACTAAAAAGGGTGAAAGTGCGAGGAAAGTATTTGCATTTAAAGTCGGCACTGTCAGAGGTCTTTTCTCTCTAGAAACTCAACTGTAGGAAAAGCAGAGACGGTGTTAACAACAGCAATTACCTGCTTCTTAGAAGGAAGAAAAAAGGGGAGGGACTCGTTCCTTCGTGCGCTTGTGTGTCTCTGCATACACTGAGTGCCGTGTCAACCTCGTGTGTGTGTATGGGCGGCGCCTTCATTTGTCTAATATATCTGTTTTTCCCTTTATAAGGTCCTAGACACCAGGGGGCTTCAGGGGGCCAGGAGACCCCCAGCCCTACGTGCAGTAGCTGATACAATCCACCCCTAAGTGTCTCCGTCTCTGTCTCTCTCTCTTTCTCTCTCTTTCTGTAGCAGGCCTTTGAAGTGGGGTGATGAGGGTAAGTTAATTATCCCCATTACACAGGCCTGGCTACATCCAGCCCTGCCTCAGCCCCAGCCTTCCACTGCCTATAATTACACTGAGAGGGAGGCAGAAGCTGTCAGCAACATTTAAAACAGACCCTCTGATAAAAACACTCCAGCAGAGAGAGAGAGAGAAAGAGAGAAAGACACTGGCTCCAGATGTTGATGTAGACATTTAAGTGATTGAAGAGAGTAGTGAAGAGTGCAAAACAGGTATATTTCTCTCTAAGCACTGACTCTTGAAGTCTAAATTCAATGATTGCTCTTGAAAATTAGTATACATTTTTTTTTCAGACAATAATAACTGTATTTTAGGCTTTGCTGGTAACACTTTACAATGGGTTTCTGTATGTTTACAATCATTTAATAGCTAATATAAAACTACAATGATCAATACTATTACAGCATTTATTAGTCTTTAATTAATGTTAATTGTACACTATTTAATAGTTTGGGGTCGGTAAGATTTTTTGGTAACACTTTACAATAAGATGTTATTAGTTAATTTGTTAACTAACATGAACGAACAATGAACAATACATTTATTACAGTTTTTATTAATACAGTTGTTCATTGTTCATGTTAGTTCACATAATGTTAACAAGCACAACTTGTGATTTTAATAATGCATTAGTTAATAAATGAAGTAGAAGTATTGTTCATTCTTGGATCGTGTTAACTAATGTTAACTAATGAACCTTATTGTAAAGTAGACAACGCTTTACAATGTGTCCTTTGTTAACATTAGTTAACTAACATTAACGAACAATGAACAAAACATTTATTACACTATTTATTAATATTTGTTAATGTTAGTTATTAAAAATATGGTCGTTCATTGTTTGTTCATATTAGTTCACATTACTTTAACTAATGTTGACAAACACAACTTGTGATTTTAATAATGCATTAGTTAATAAATTAAGTAGAAGAATTGTTCTTTCTTGGTTCATGTTAACTACTGTTAACTAATGGACCTTATTGTAAAGTGGGTAACACTTTACAGTAAGGTGTCCTTTGTTAACATTAGTCAGTGTATTAACTAATACTGTACGAATGAACAATGAACAATACATTACAGTATAATATACAGTATTTATTACATTTATTACAGTATTTATTACATTTATTACAGTATTTATTAATCTTTGTTAATGGTAGTTAATAAATTATGTTTGTTTAGTGTTTGTTCATGTTAGTTCACAGTGTATTAACTAATGTTAACAAACACAACTTGTGATTTTAATTATGTGTTATAGTTAATAAATGAAGTGGAAGTATTGTTCATTCTTAGTTCATGTTAACTAATGTTAACTAATGGACCTTATTGTAAAGTGGGTAATACATTACAATGTGTCCTTTGTTAACATTAGTTAGTGTATTAACTAATATGAATGAACATTGAACAATACATTTATTACAGTATTTATTCATCCTTGTTAATGATAGATAATAAAAATAGTTGTTCATTGTTTGTTCAAGTTAATTCACAGTGCATTAACTAATGTTAACAAACACAACTTGTGATTTTAATAATGCATTATTTAAAAAATGAAGTAGAAGAATTGTTCATTCTTGGTTCATGTTAACTAATTTTAACTAATGAACAAGTAAAGTGGGTAACACTTTACAAACAGGTGTTTTTGTTAACATTAGTAAATGTATTAACTAATACGAATGAACGATGAACAATACATTTATTACAGTATTTATTAATCCTTGTTAATGTTAGTTAATAAAAATAGTTGTTCATTGTTTGTTCATGTTAGTTCACAGTGCATTAACTAATGTTAACAAACACAACTTGTGATTTTAATAATGCATTAGTTCATAAGTGAAGTAAAAGTACTGTTTAATCTTGTTTCATGTTAACTAATGTTAACTAATGGAGCTTATTGGAAAGTGGGTAACACTTTACAATAATGTGTCCTTTGTTAACATTAGTTATTGTATTAACTAATACGAATGAACAATGAACAATACAGTTATTACAGTATTTATTAATCTTTGTTAATGTTAGTTAATAAAAATACAGTCGTTCATTGTTCATGTTAGTTCACAGTGCATTACACTAACACTAGAACACTACACTAACTAACTAAATCAATTTATTTATTTATTTATTTTATGTTTTTGGATTTATTCAATTAAAATGCAGCGGAAACTGTAATATTGTGAAATATTATTGCAATTTTAAAAGCTATTTGTTTCTATTTTAATATATTTCAAAATATATTTCCCTGATTGCAAAGCTAATTTTTTAGTCACATAATCCATCAGAAATAATAGTTAATATGCTGATTTGGTGCTCAAACACATTTCGTATTATTATCAGTATTAATTCTGCTGTTTAATACTTTTGTCGAAATGTGATACATTGTTTTCAGGATTCTTTGATGTTTAGAAAATTCAAAAGAACAGCATTTATTTAAAATAGAAATATTTTGTAACATCGTAAATGTCTTCACTTTTGACCGATTGAATGTGTTCTTAGTGACCCCAGACTTTTAAACGGTAGCATATAATAACATTTTTAACTTTTCAAGTTAAAACTAATGAACAAACATTGTATTATGAACTAACATAAATGAATAATAAACTATAGTGTATTCAAATTAAGATTAGATTAATAAATGCTGTAAAAAATTGTTCATTAATCCCAATATGGCTGAATCAATCAAACTGAAAGAGCAAATGTAACATGAAATATTCATGAGCAATGCTGATACTTTTCAGATTTTTCCTTTGCATTGACAGCGTTTGGCTCATTCTTTTTAAACTATGTATGTAGCGTTCAGCTCCCAAAGCCTTTTTTCACTTTTTGCTGTTTTTATCTCTCCGCTTGATTTAATTCATCATGATGTGGATAAAAAAGTCAATAGACATTTAGCGCGTCAACTATGGATGAGGTATTTTAATACAAAAAAAAACATGTTGAAAGACTGGGCATGAAAAACCAAGCAGCTGAAATGTTGTTTTTCTTATCATAGTTTGAAGCTGTGCTCTCTCCCTCGTTTTTTTTCAACAGCTCATCTCCTCCAAACACAACAGCGCGGAAACCTCTAAAACTCACCAATACTTCTCAATAACATTACTGTCCCTTAAATTCAGCCCACAAACTCGCACTTAAGACACAGCAAAACTTAAGTTCATTTCTGAAACCTCATGATAAATGCTTTGCTCTAAGAAATCTATCACGGGCAGGAACAAGATTATAGAAATAACAAGATACGGTGGGTGAAATATGAGCTGGTTTTGGACGAAGAGGAAAGAGATAACAGCACGAGATTAGGATGAAATCTAAAGAAGTCTCGCTGGCTTCTTTTTGATGTCTTATAAAATATACGACATGGCGACTACGAGAAGGGCCGCTCACGATGTTAGCTTAGTCTCGTGACTTGATTTTTATCCTGTTATGCTTTTACATTTCGCTACGCTCTTCTTCCTCCCTCCCATTTTTCTCTATAATCAGGAGTCCGTGTTCTGTGGCAGGAAAGCTATGAGTTTGGAAAAGCGGTCCAGGCTCATACGTCGTACAGTGCCGCTCGCCTGTTGGGCAAACTTTATAGTCGGCGTTTGGAGTATTTGTCATTAGCGTAATTCGCCGTTCGCTTTTACGCGCGTAGATGAAGACCTCACCTGTTCGGCTCGCTCTCAGAACAGTCTAATTGCAAAAAATTAACCTGTCAGACGCTCGCATGGCAGTAACCTAAACTGGAGCAGTCAGATTGCAGGGCCCTGTATGTTTTCTTTCTTTTTCTCTAGCTCTGTACTGCACTCTGTGGGGTTCCAATGGCTTCCCTGAGCCAAAGCACCGAGGCGAGCAATTAAAATGGAAAATGACAGCATGAGGGATGATGATTACCGTTATACAAAAAGCCACATTTATGAATTTAGCAGATAACTGTCACTTCTCCCTTGGCTCTTATTTGCCCTGTGCTTTTGTTAACTTAATGTCTTCAGCGATTCTCACCCGAGGAGAGGGCTAGAGTTCTCTTTTTAATTACTCTGACACTTGACACTTCTGAACTGTTTTTCTGTTTAAACAGAAGAATCAAATATTCCTCCTTTTCTTTTTCAAGTCGATGAGGAAACGCGCGTTCATTTATACCGCACCTGGAAATTGATTTTAATGTGAGCTTTTTGGGGCTGTTTTATTTATTTGCTTAAAAAAATCCATTTAGCTGCTCTTAGAAATGAATTGCCTAGAGGAAGTTAATGGACAACGCTCTAGTATCCCTTAGGATCCCTTACATCAGCGTAAGGGGGTAATCTCTCACTTTTAGCAGAGAAATGGCGGTGTTTTCTGTGCAGATCTGTCATTGGCTTCTTTGTTTGTTTGCTGAGGCGACCGCGCACATATGCTCAAGAGACGACGTCTGAACGGATGCAGTTGTGTCCACCGCTGATCAGTTGTAGCGCTTTGTTCTCAAGGTCAACTTGAAAAATATGGGAAAATGGCAGTTCAGTTTGTCGCTAAATAAGAACATGGCTGGGCATGTTGAGATGTCGTTTCACAGACAGCTGAAAATTAGACGTGATAAAATTAGAAAAGCCTTGAGTCATCTTCGGTTTTGAGAAAACTACTTCGAAAATGTAGCTTATATAATTTATTAGTTTTATTACGTTATTACGTGTATATATATATTTATTAGTTTATTATTATTTTGTTATTAGTAGTTTTTTTTATTATTGAAAAATAAACTAATGTTATTTATTTTTATTCTTTATATATAATTTATTAGTTTTATTATTACTTTTACTATTACTTATTAGTGAAAAAAAAACTACATTGAAAATGTATTTATTTATTTTTATTCTTTATTTTATAAATGTTATGTTAATACTCTTTAATTAGTTAATTAGTTATCTAACGAATAAAATAATAAAGTAAAATATAAAATTATATATATATGTTGTTTTATTAGTTTATTACTATTTTGTGATTAATATTTTTTATTATTGAAAAATTAATTAAGAATATTATTAATTTATATATATATATATATATACAGGGGTTGGACAATGAAACTGAAACACTGGCCAATATAGTGTTGGAGGTTTCATGGCTATATTTATGCAGCCTGGTGGCCAGTCTTTACTGATCGCACATTCCACCAATAAGAGCAGAGTGTGAAGGTTGACTTTGTGCACCCAATAGCTCAAACATTGTACCCTGAAGGTGGTGCCGTGTATTAGGATGATAATGCACCAATACACACAGCAAGACTGGTGACAAGAGTGATTTGATGAACATGAAAGTAAAGTTAAACATCTCCCATGGCCTGCACAGTCACCAGATCTGAATATTATTGAGCCACTTTGGGGTGTTTTGGAGGAGCGAGTCAGGAAATGTTTTCATACACCAACATCACATAGTGACCTGGCCACTGTTCTGCGAAAGGAATGGCTCAAAATCCTTCTGGCTACTGTGCAGGACTTGTATTTGTCATTCCCAAGATGAAATAATGCTGTATTGGCTGCAAAAGGAGGCCAAACGGCATACTAATTGTGGTCTAAACCCAGGTGTTTCAGTTTCACTGTCCAACCCCTGTATATGAAGAGTTCAGATGCAAAACCAGCTAAATCCATCTGATGTCTTTCTTTAAAAAATGCATTTTTATCAGGCTCAGATGTATAGGTTTCTATGTAAGTACTGGTATTTCTGATTGGGCTGAGGCTGGTATTTTAGCGAGTTTGAAGAAAAAGTATTTGATGGACGTATGTGTCGAGAGCATTCACTCATTATCATTATCTCATTTTTGACTGAGATGGCTTTTAGCTGGTTTTGCATCTGAACTCTTCATATATAGTGGGAAAATAACTACATTGAAAATGTATTTATTTATTTATTTTCTTTATTATATAAAGTATAAAGAATAAAATGTAAAAAATAAAATATAAAATAAAAATTCTCTCTCTCTCTCTATATATATTTTAATTTTAGTTTATATATATTTTTGTATTATATTTTATATACGTTTTTTATATACATTTTTATATATTTATATATATACGTGTGATGCGATCTGGGAAAACCCGTCGGATGTCGCGCTGGGACGTTTTCAGGAAATTCGAAAAAATGAATGTCATTTTTCTTTGTCAAAATTAGGTTTTCATTAAATTATTATTCTATAACATCTTGTCTATCATCTCTGAAAATATCTTGAAAAATATGCAGAAAAATAGCCATTTATTGCAGCAAGCAGAAATGACTGTCTTTCTGCTTGCTTAAGAACGCGCTGCTGAGGTGCTTTCCCTTAACACCACAAAAAACAGTTAATCTATCAAAATAAACCACGTAACATATTTAAGGCGTATCAATTCACATTCTCCACCAGTCCTGTGTAAACTACGGCACGCAATTTTTTTTTTTTTAATTTATTTTTTAATATTGTGCGATGGCAGAGCACAACAATGCCGTCTAAAGTACTGCAGCTGCTCACTTAACCGATCTTAGTCGTCTCAATCTGCTTAATCTTGGTGATGTCAGTGCCCTAAATGATGGTATAATGGACTATTTCACATCCAGAGATGAAGGATCGGATGATGAAGTTACTAAAGAGGAGGAGTCCGATGACAGTCTGTTTTATGCACAGCGTGCAAACAGTTGCGCTGCGCTCGCTTTTACTACAAGGTAGGCTGCATTATTCGTGCTATCTAAACATAAAATGGGTGATCAAAAGTTCGGAGACTATGCACATGATAAACAATAGAAAACAGTCGTTAGTCTGTTTGTGTAATGATGCAGTATAGTGCTCCTGACAGCTCTCGTTAAATCCGTAAAGTGAAAATGAAAGCCGTCTCACTTTAAAGCCATTTTTCTCAAAATTCCATTCTTGAAAAATAATCCCTATCAGCCAACTTAAGATAGCCATAACTTTGGGTACGTTCAAGCTATTAACAAAATAAAAACAGTTTTAAAAAGGGCTTGAACCCAGCTTTCATGTATCAAAAGCTAAAAAAGGTAAAATTTCACAATGTGTTGGGTTTTCCTAGATTGCATCACATACATATATATATATATGGGGTGTAATGGTACACAGATGTCACGGTTCGGTACGTACCTCGGTTTGAGGGTCACGGTTCGATACGATTTCGGTACATCAGAAAAAAAAAACAACAAATCTACTATGCTAGGTTTCTTTTCATTTATTTTAAACAGACAGTAGTACAAATTAACATTTTTCCACCTACATGTGAAAATACTAAATATTATATCAAATTAATGTCATATATAGGCTATAAAATCTGCAGTACATATATACATACAAAGAATAAATACTTAAAATATATTTAATTTAGTTAACTGATAGACAAGGGAAAAAACTGTGCGATACGTAACCTAGCCTATATTTGCTGAGTTTCAGTTCAGTTTTGTGACAAAAAGTAAACTCAAATGGCTAAAAAAGCGACATTCTATTTGTCTTTTGTTTAAGTTGATTTTACTGGTATGAGGAAAGCTAAAGTAATGGCGCCAGCTCACACAAACACAAAACATATCAGTTCCAGACTGCTAGCATTGCTAACTTGACAGCTCAGTTGGTACTTTTTCAAAATAAAACACAGTGAACCAAACATCAGCGCGCCCGTCTCAGTGTGTCACCGTTAGAGCGCGACTGAAGTACAAAGTTTATGATTTACATAATAAATAATGGTTTAGCATTTGGATGCATCGCAAATATGGAAATATTATGGAATATTTGGATTTGTGCCGAATGTGAGAGGTAGGATACAAGAGCACAAAGCTCAATTTCGCAGATAGTTGAGTGCGCAAGCTGTATACTTTGTCAGTGAGAGACGTGTTCAGAATCAGCATATGATCACTGTCTAGTGGTCTTTGTTTTTAAGTGCGCAACTCATGTTATTCGCTGTTCTTCTGCTGGCGGTTATCAAACAGAGTTGCATTACTGCGGGCGCCCCCTTCTGGATTGAGGTTGAATTGCGTGTATTCGTTGTAAGGCCTCATGCACCGAACCGAGATGTCCGTACTGGTTCTAATACATGTATCGTTACACCCCTAATATATATATATGTTTATGCTTTATGGTTAAACTACATTGAAAATTAAATTTTAGATGTGTGGGTGTGCTGATTTTTTAAATTATTCAATTATTTATTGAAATGATTGAATCTGTGTGTTGTTTTTTTATTTAATGTAGATATTTACATCAAAAAAAACCCAAAAAATCACTTTAGTACACAATTGAGCAATAATGAATGATTATGTAAATTAATTTTTTCTTTTCTTTTTTCAGTTCACTGAAATGATTTGATCTGACCAAAATAACTTGCTATAATAAATCATAATTCTGACTATTTCAGAGAGAGGGAGAGAGCTACCTCTAAGCTATTATAACATGTTTAGTTAGTAGCTTTGCCACTACTGTATTTTGGTTACTTCCCAGCCCTCATCATCGTATCATTATGACACTCCTAAATTTAAAAGCCGCAGACCCTTTTGCAGTCATTAGCTGTCTCATCTGTTCCGTCAGATTTATTTTAGCCCCTCTGGAATGAATAACATGATCAGTTATAGCAACCTCTGACTGATCTCAGGCCTTCTTACGTGTTTTCATTTATAAATTGAAGCATCAAAAAAGCAATTTTGCAACTGACATTCACAAACAGGCTTTTTGTATTCCAGCCACACGACATAAATACCATCACAGTCTCCTCATGTGCGGGCATGATGTCCTCGCATATTTCAGCGTGTGCAGCACATGTATCGACAGCCGAGAGGGTGATGGAGGGCGCGAGCGGGGTTTTATTATTTCAGGTCCATGTGGAGAGGATCCTCGGGGTGTCGTCATCAGTCCTAGTGAGAGCAGACGTCCAGAGCACTGGCTCCAACAGTCTGGCACCACACTGTAAAGAGATCCAGCTTCCACACACTAGCCGGATCAATAGAGAGAGAGGCAAGAGAGAGACTTCTGGAAGATTCTCTGTTGCATATGCGTCAGGTGGATTAGGCCACAAAGGATGGCCCGTATGGCCTGCGGTGCATTAGCGGTACAGGAAAATATAGTGTCTCGTCGGGACGCATTAGGATTACATGTTGATGGACTCTAATGTTGCGTTACCACAGTTGTTAACATCGCAAATCTAAAAAAAAAATGTTTACGAATAATTGAGAATTAAATCTGTTTCAATGATCTTAGTTTTTTTTTATATTGAAACAGTTTTCACTAAGAAATTGTTAGTAAATAATTAATAAACTGCAAGTAAAAAAAAGAAACTGCTGTTGTATTAAATTTGAAAAAAATAGAATTTGAAGTAGAAATACTGAAATATTAATTTCTTACAAAATATACTCGAATAATCTTTATTTACATATTTGAAAATGTATTTTTTACATGTACATTTATACTAAAGAATTAGCTTTCACTAAGAAAATGTTAGTAAATATCACAAATAATTAAGAACCTGCATGTAAGGTTGAATTAAATGTGAAATTTTGAGGTAGAAAGACTGAAATATTAATTTATTTCAAAATATACTCTAATAATCTATACTAAATACTTACAAAATTGCTTTGAAACTATTTTCACTAAGACATTGTTAGTAAATGTCACAAATAAGTAAGAAACTGCAAGTATCATGTTGAATTAAATGTGAAATTATTTGCAATATTTGCTTCATTTAAGAAACTGAATTAAAATGAACTATGAAATTTTGAAGTAGAAAGAGTGAAATATTAATTTCTTGCAAAATGTACTCTAATAATCTTTGTTTTATTTACAACTTTTTATACATGTACATTTATACAAAAAAATAGCTTTGAAACAATTTAAAAAAAGAAATTGTTAGTAAACCGCAAGTAATGTTGAATTAAATGTGAAATTTTGAAGTAGAAAGTCTGAAATATTAATTTCTTGCGAAGCGTACTCTAATAACCTGTTTTGTTTACAACTTTAAAAAATTATTTTTACATGTACATTCATATTAATTAGCTTTGAAACAGTTTTAACTAAGAAAATGCTAGTAAATGTCACAAATAATTGCATAGAAATGGCAAATAAAGCATTGATTTAAACATGAAAGTTTAAGTAGAAAAACTGAAATAGTAATTTCCTGTCAAACAAAGTGTTTCTAACAAAACAGCTGAGAATGTGACAGCAAATTTGACATTTTTCTTTTCTGACCGCTGAAATCAATATTTTTTTCTCATTTGTAAAGTCATAGAAATGTTTTTCTTTCACGATTGGAACACGTAGGAACGCAAAAATAGTATTTGTTGTAGTTCTTGTTTACCACTAGAAAAGTTTACCCAACCAAGCCCCTATTAAGACTAGAAAATGAAGAAATAGAAGGAAAGATGATGAGTGAAGGTCAAAAGGTCAGCAAGTGAAGGCCAAACACTTTCTTTTCCCCAGGAGGTCTGGATGGGTTTGGACTGTGATTATGGGATGGAGGGGAGGAGCGAGCATCTTCTTATTGGAGAGCTGTCAGCTCTGATGCAACTCTACCAGACCATTTTATTTTCCCTGTAACCCTGTACTTCCCTCCCGCATTGATTACCTATGACACACACTAGCACGGGCTAACCATTACTTTGGTTTTCACGCGTCGCTATCCTCCTGTGGCCACCGTCCACTAGCAGTTCTGTCGCCGTCCCGACATCTGCCTCTCCGCAGGAGTTATGGCCAAACTGTCCGGCCGTAATAAATTCACCTCTTCCATCCTTCTTTCTCTCTCTCTGCTGCTGTCTTCACCTCTCTTACCTCCATAACTAACCTATTTTTCCACATAAGCTGCAAATTGTCCTTATGGAATTTGCGCTGGTGATGTATGGTGCCAGGAATATTTTTACAGCCAGTTCTCTCACACTGTCGCTCTGTATGTGTGGTACAGTTCAACAGCATTGTTTCACGAGCCCAGGGAGAGGATTCGGAGAACGCAGCCAGACGAAATGTCTCGTTCTCGTCCAGACGCTAATCGCTGTCAGAGCTCTGACCTGAGAGACGCTGCCAAAACTACAAAATATTCCTACTGAATTTCTTGAAACTAATACACTCACTGTTTGCCGTTGTGTTTCCATGCAGTTGTTAAAGGTGTTCTGATTAGCTAAAGGTGGAATTGCTAGGTGGTTGTGTGTTGTTTGCTTACTTTAATTTTTCTTAAGTTGCGTATTGTTTAAGATATTTGCTGCCACCAGGTAACTATATTGCAACAGGGTTTAAGCGCTGTGTAAAAAAAAAGAAAAATGTTTTGAGAATAACAAGTTTATGCTTAGTAATATTTTAAACAAATTAATACTTTTTTCCCTATAAGCGTGCATTAAATTGATAAAAGTGACAGAAATGTTTATTTTATGTTGTTACATAAAATAAAATAAGTTTAAGATATTAGGAGTTTGGGGTCAGTATTATTTTTTATACAAATTTTTAAAACTTTTTTTCCTCATAAGGATGGATTAAATTGAGGATGCATTAAATTGCTAAAAAGTAAAAATGTTTTACATTGTTCCAAAATAAATAAAATAAAAATAAAGCAAAGCAAAATAAAATAAAATAAAAATATATAAAAATAATTTTAGGAGGTTGGGGTCAGTAATTGTTTTTAAACAAACTTTTTAAACTTTTTTTCCATAAGGATGCTTGAAATTGATAAAAAGTGACAGTAAAAACTGTTACACTGTTATAAAAAATATATAAAATAATAAATATAATAAAAAAATCAAATAAAAATATATAAAAATAATTTTAAAACTTTTTCCCCCCATAAGGATGCATTAAATTGCTAAAAAGTGATGGTAAAAACTTTTTACATAGTTACAAAAAAATTAATAAAATAAAAAAACTAATTTTTTTAACTAATTTATTTTGATGTTGAATTGATAAAAAGTGACAGTAAAACCTTTTTACATTGTTACAAAAATTAAATTAAATTAAATGTACATGGTTTCACAAAATCAGCATATTTGAATAATTTCTGAAGGATCATGTGACTAAAAAACATCAGCTTTGAAACTAAAGGAGTAAATTACAATGTACATTTTACTAAAACAGAAAACAGGAATTTAAAATTGTAATAATATTTCACAATATTACAGTATTTTTGATCAAATAAATGCAGCTTTGGTGAGAATAAAATACTTCTTTTTAATTGTTTTAAAGTTATAAAAGTTATTCAAGTACATTTTGCAAGAAATGAATATTTCCATCTGTCTGCTTCAACAATTTACATTTAATTCAACATGTTACTTGCAGTTGCTAAATTATTTGTAATATTTACTTATGATTTCCTAGTGAAAACTTTCAGTCAACTTTTTTCAATGTAAATACAGAAAACATTACAACTGTGATTTCAGAATGCTTTGACTTTATTCTCAAAATGTTTATTTTTTTTTACATATTAGCTCATTAATCTCATAATACTTCAAGTACTTTGATCATTTTTATATTAATCTTATTAATGCTTCATTCTTGAAATGTACAGTACTCTTAGAAAGTACGTATTATGCAGTGATTCTCAATACACCATGACTTTATTCTCAATTGTTTCTTTCTTTTCCTTTATGTGTCACTAAACTGCTTTTGTACTGTAGGACTTACAGTATAAGAGTGCCTTAGCAAGCACCACTAATTACCACAGAGTCTTTCTTCACATTATTACCCATAGTTCTTTGATGTAAAGGCAGCGTGTGCCTTGGGCTTGTGAAGACGAGTGGAAAAGGTTGAGTCTTGGCCAGTTAAATGGCACTCAGTTCATGGGTCTCACCTTCCTTTTTCTTCGCAGGCAGTTTCAACTTCAACCTCAGCACCGTGGGCTACCTGTCAATACGATTCATCTCTCTCATTCTCCGATCCTCGCCTCTCGGCCTCCCTCCCTTTTTTCCCTGGGTGCCAGGGGAGTATCAGTGCGCCGTTTTTGCGGAGAGTGATGGGTTGGTGTCAAGTGTGTGTGTTGGGTTTTTGATACGAGGATGTGCGCTGTCGTAGGGTATCATGTCGGACCGAGGCGAGAGGCCTATCTGAGCTGAGCTGCTTTGCCTCTCTCCCGGTCACCTTTCACTGGCAATTAGTGTCCTACCAGCAAACCGCTCACAAGTTGTCAGGAGCGCTTATCATGAAGATCAGCGCCTATCAGTCTCTCCATCTCTTCCTCTCACGTTCTCTCACCATCTCATTTTCCATATGCGTGTGTGTGTGTGTGTGGGTGATGGGTCCCAAATGCCCCTTTACTTGTAAAAGTTTTATGTAGTGAGATCATTTGCAGGGTATCACTGATGTCGTCAATCAACAGCACTCGTCCTCTCATGTCCTTCTGCATGCCAGCCTCTGTCCCTGCAAGCCCTCTGTTCTTGCCACTTCCTGTTTTCTTGTCTCGAGTGTTATCAGAGACCGAATCAAAACTGCAAAACTGCCTTCAGTGTGCTCATAAAAGTTGACAAAAATCATGTTTAGCAGATGAACACATTCAAAGTTTACTGAAACAGGCTTTCAAATGAAAATGTACTACTTTTTCTTTCCTGTCTGTATCTCTTCCTTTGTTTGACATCCTTTCTTCCTTTTTTTGTTTGTTTGTTTGTTTGTTTGTTTCTTTTTCTTTCTTTTGCCTGCCTAAGTTTTTTTGTGTTCTATCCTTCTTTTCTTTCTTTCCCTTTCTCTTTCTTTCTTTCTTTCTTTCTTTCTTTCTTTTGGCTGCCTAAGTTCCACCTTTTTTTATCTGATTCTTACTTTTTTGTGTTCTTTCTTTCTTTCTTTCTTTCTTTCTTTCTTTCTTATTTTCTTTCTTTCTTTCTTTTTCTTTCTCTTTCTTTCTTTCTTTCTTTCTTTTTTCTTTCTTTCTTTTGCCTGCCTAAGTTCCACCTTTTTTTATCTGATTCTTACTTTTTTGTGTTCTATCTTTTCTGTATCTGTTTTCTTTCTTTCTGATATTTCTTCCTTTCTGCCTCTCTGTGTTTCCTCCTTTCCTGTTTGTCTGTCTTCCTTTCTGTCTTTTTTCTTCCTGTCTGTCTGTTCCTTCCTTTCTTACTTCTTTTCCTGTCTGTTTGTTTCCTTCCTTCCTTCCTTCTTTCTTTGTTTCTTTTTCTTTCTTTCTTTCTTTCTTTCTTTAATCTTGTCTGTCCATGTTCCAACCTTCCTTTTCTGTCTCAGATTTTCTTTCGATCTGATATTCCTTTCTTTCTGCCTATGTTTCTTTCTTTTCTGTCTCTGTCCTGCTTGCTGTTTGTTTTCTTTTCTTTCTCCCTTTTTTCCTGTCTGTCTGTCTGCCTGTCTTCCTATCTTTTTTCTTCCTTCACTTCCGTCTGCTTGTATTCCTTCCGTTTTGGTTGTTTTTCTTTCCTCTTGTCTGTCTGTGTTTCTTCTTTTCCTGCCTTTCTTTCTTCCTTCCTGTCTGATATTCCTTCCTTTCTACTTCCTTTTCCCCTTTATTTCCAGTCTTTCTTTTTCTTTTTCTTTCTTTCTTTTTCATCCATCCTTCCTGTGTGTATGTCAAAGTGTGTGTGACACCGGCCTGTCTCGGCAGTGCAGGTTTTGATGGTAATGTGATGTGCTGGATTCCTGCTGTTCCAGCACAGTGTCGGTATCTGCAGGACGCCTGTAGACGTGTGTGTGAGTGAGAGAGCGAGAAACCCAGAGAGCATGTGTGAGTGTGTGTGTTTGTGACAGTGCTGGTGCTGACTGGTCCTGGCAGGCTGGAGATGTCGCTCTCCATGACGCGAAGTGTGCCAGAGTGGTGCTTCATCTCAGGGCTGACACACATACACACAGGGCATCATGATCCTTGCTTGCCCTTTTCCCCGTCATTCTCATATACACACTTTACTCTGCTCCCATAACTGTAGATTGCGGGTCCAGGCTCAACTTCTTTGTTGTGGCTGGCTTTTGTGTAACCTAGTGTATCTCATTGCAGGATTTTAACAGCTACAGAACGGTGATGTAAAACATTAATAATATTTTACAATTAAGCCAAACCTAAGAACTGTAATGCAGCATGTTAAGTAAGCATGCAAGTTTAATGTGAGTATCAGGAGATGAGGGAATTGAGTAGCATAAGAGGCCTGGTGTAGAGCACCAATGAGCAGATCTCACAGTTTGTTCAGTAGCATCCCAGACTTCTACTGAATACTCAGGAGAAGAGGGGTAGTAAAACTTAGCAGTAGATAACGATAATTATCGAGATGTAATTCTTACATTATAAGAATTATATAAGTCTTAAATTCATTATTTAAGTATTGCATTTATTTCAGTGGTTGTCAACATTTTTGGCTTGAAGGCTATGATATTTCTGACAAAGCTGTTTGTTTTTAATCTTTTCTAATTAATAAAAACTGTGAGTATTCATATATGGGCCATTCTACAGAACTGCTGTCCCACAACCAAAAAAACACATTTAAAAAGCATTTAAATATTCAAATCTTAGATGTTTACTAAGATCCTTCTATTATCTACTGAAACCCACAATAATATATAAAATATTAGTAAGCTTAATATATTTAAAATAATCATTTTTTGGGTGCTTTCAATTAGGAGGTGGCTATCCTGAACACTGAAAGTATCTTTTTGATTATTTTAAAAAGTGAAGTTAAAAAATAAATAAATAAATAAATAAAAATTTCTTTGTAAATTAGGAAACTTTATGTAAAATACGTCCTGCATTTTCATGTCCGAAACAGTGTATGTTGTATTCCATTGGCTGAGACTGATTTTAACTACACCCCTACATATATGATCAGGAAATATTCATGTGTCCCCCTCTTTCATGCCTTCAAGATGAGTATAGACCCCATCATTTTGAGGTAAATGTGTTCAAAATCTAAAAAATCTATGTGTAACTTTAAGGAACGTCACTACCGAACACCTTTTTTTCCTGCATTTAAGCAGTTTTTTGTGAGTTCTTCCACTTCCTCTTTTAGCTTTTATATGTGTTTAACTGTTCAGAACTGTGCTAGCTAACCATGTGCTGATTAGCATCTTTGAGCTAGCTTCAAAAGTATCTAAAATGGTCACTTCCGAAACATTTGGTGAAGTTTCGGTAGTGACATCTTTGTTTTTTTGGGTATTATCCCATAAAATTGTCACTACCGAAACAGTCACGACGGAAACATGTCATCATTGTTTCGGTAGTGATGAAAGGGAACACATAATTATATTTGGTGGAAATAAACAAAATTTTAGTACAGTTATGCATTTTTATCTTTGTATTTTAGTATGTTTTAGTAGTGTTTTACAGTAGTTTGCAAGTTAAAATCCTGTAATGTAATGTAATGTGGTCGCTACCAAAGCATTACTGTCACTACCAAAAAATGTGCTGTCATGAGAGAAACATGGGATGTTTTTTTAAAAAATAAAGTATACTGAATGATCAGCAAAGATATTATGATAGTTTTTGGTTTAATGTATATTCAAACTAGTTCTGTCAAACGATTAATCACGATTAATCACATCCAAAATAAAAGTTTTTGTTTACATAATATTTGTGTGTATACTGTGTATATTATGTATATATAAATACACACACATGCAGTATATATTTTGAAAATTTTCCATGTATTTCTGTGTATATATTTGTATTCATATAATTGATATTATATATAAATATTTTTAATATATAAACATAAAATATTTTTCTTAAATATATACATGCATGTGTGTATATTTATATATACACAATAAATATACAAGGTACACACACATATATTATGTAAACAAAAACTTTTATTTTGGATGTGATTAATCAGTATTGAAATCAATTAATTGAAATTAAAATACAACAAATCTCATAAATTACACTTGAAATATTGTTAAAAATGTAATTGTCACTGATTTACCACTGAAAAAAAATGCTAAAATAGCAAAAAAAAATATAAATATATATATATATATATATATATATATATATATATATATATACTGTGTTTTGGTAGTGACAAATTTGGGGAGAGGACAAATATTCCAGAACTTTCTGAAAATGCAGTATGAGAATTAACTGCACAATTACTAGAAATTTGTACCTTGGATATTATGCAATTTCCATACATACAAATTTTTTGGAAAAGACATTTTTGTAAAGACGTTTCAATCTCTAACTTTGAGCCAATTCTGTAGATATGTTTAATTAAACATGTTCTATAACTGTTTAAAGAACTGTTCTCAGTGTTCTTCAGTATTTTTTGAAGGAGAATAGAATATGATTGCACTTTACATCTTGATTTTATTTGTTTTTTAGCATTTTTCTTTTAGCACTTGGCCCCCTAATGTGTCCTAGTCCCTGTTTGAGAACTGCTGATTTATATTGCAATCTAAAACTTGTTTTTAAGTAAATTTGTTAAGAGTTTGGAACATTTTTAAGAAACTCTAGAGAAGAACCTTGTAATATTACCTCTAAAGAAAAATCTGTGAAGCACTTGAGCAAAAATCTGTATTTGCTCACCATTGCTGCATAAAAGAAAAAGTTGAGATACTAAAGAGATCTTACATGTACTTTTTCTTTGTGCCTATGCAATTATTCAAAAGCCAAATGCATTGTCTCCTCTGCGTTGCCATTTAATTGTATTTACAACTAGTTTTTCATGCTAACCTGAGTTCTGTTTCTCAGGATCACATCGCGGGGCAAAAACCTCCTAAGCATTCGACCAGCGCAAGCGTGTTAAAGCTTGTAGAGGTGGAGCGGTCCACCTCATCTGCTCTCTGCCAGAGCCGGCGCTTGTGATAAATGGTGGGTGTGTGTGACGCCCCCCTCCACCCTCCCAGCATGTATAAGTTTTGCCTTTAATTACCATGGCTGATAATGTTTCCTATCCATAACTGTCTGTGCAGAGAGGAGGCCCGGTCTGCTTACTGATGCACAGGAGATACCGAACCAACCCGTCCCCCCACCTCCTCTTCCTCCATCTTTCTGCTTCATCTATGTAAGCGGGGCATCTTTCATTTCAATATTTCAATATTTATGCCTAATCTTTACAAGCGGAAAAGTTCAAAGTCATTGTAAGGGTATGTAACTTTCGCTGTCAATTACACTCTACTGGCAGCTGGGTCTGGCTGTTTATTTATTTATTTGTTTGACGGCTTTTCCGGCTTGCGAGGCCGGAGAAAGACAGCCCTGTCATATCTGACTCGTCGACGTAGTTGCCGAAATCCCGGCGAGCTGAAATCGCTCGGTCCGGTCCTAACAGACAGGCCTGCCTCTCTCACAGCTGTAGCTCGCTCTGTTTGTACTCTCATTGATTGCTGTAATTAGTCACTATGGTGTTTCGGCTGAAGAGGGGGAGAGTATTTGTTATGCCTCGATATAATTCCGGGTGCGCGCGCGTCTGCGTCCGCTCGCTTGCCTAGCGTATGTACACATTTCTCCATTGAATGTGAACTTGAATAAAAAAAGCCCAGAAAAGGTCACGCTCATTTGCATGATGGCCTTCATTAGAATATGCTAAGGACGGACGCGGGTGCTTTCTTTCTTCACCGTGATGAATAGCTGCAGCATTACCTACTCGCCTCAAAGTAGTCCTCCGTCACCCTCATTTACATAGCCCTCCCTTTTATATTTATTTCGTACATTTGCGAAATACTCACAGATATTGCTTCTGAAGAGACCTGGCAACCTGTTTTGCAATTTAAATTGGCTGTGCTTTATGGTGTAATAGTCAGCTTGTCATTTAGAAGCGCCGCTGCTCTCACGGCCTCTTACGACTCTCAAAGAGTTCGATTTTAAATCAAACAGCGCTTTGGGGCCTCGCCGGTAAATTAGGCTCAGCTTAAACACACTTGATTGGACGCTTCAGGCCCATTTTAAACCATATCTTTGTTACATGCTGAAATATTAAGCTGATCACTATTATTTTGGAATAGAGTGGGTCAAAACTGATTTTTTTATGGAAATATTTGGCATATACAGTCAAATCAAAATTATTCAGACAGACATAGACCAGATATAATTTTTCTGAATTTTTTTTTACTAGTTTACTACACTATAGTTCATTTATGTAAGTGAGGATAGCAAAATAAAGTAAACTGTGACACATTATACCAAAAAATTCTTCATACAGTGGACTACCAGTAAAAATTTGGGACCAAAAATTATTCAGACACTTTGACCTGACCATGTTTTGCTTAAGTGTTTTTTCTTTAGTTGCCAATGCAACCTTTTCACACCACATACTGCACAAAATTAAGCACTGCTTGGTAATCGGTCAACAAAGTATTGATAGTTGTGAATTTTTGGTTGATTATAATCCATGACATACACTGTCAAAAACATGTTGCTTCAACTTAAAATATTTATATTTTTTTGCTGGCTTAAAATGTTAAAGGAGAAGTCCACTTCCAGAACAACAATTTACAAAAAATTTACTCACCCCCTTGTCATCCAAGATGTTTATGTCTTTCTGTCTTCAGTCGTAAAGAAATTATGGTTTTTGATGAAAGCATTTCAGGATTTTTCTCCATATAATGGACTTCATTGGTGCCCCAATTTTGAACTTCCGAAATGTAGTTTAAATGCAGCTTCAAAGGGCTCTAAATGATCCCAGCCTTGGAAGAAGGGTCTTATCTAGTGAAACTATCGGTCATTTTTTTTTTTTGAAAAATAAAAATTTGTATACTTTCTAAGCACAAAAGCTCGTGTAGCACAGGCTCTGGGATGCGCGTCCACGACGCACCAATGAAGTCCATTATATGAAGAAAAATTCTGAAATGTTTTCCTCAAAAACCATAATTTCTTTACGACTGAAAACAGAAAGACATGAACATCTTGGATGACAAGGGGGTGAGTAAATTATTTGTAAATTGTTGTTCTGGAAGTGGACTTCTACTTTAACAAATATCTAAGTTGTCACTTAGAACAACTTAACATTTCAAGTTGATTAAACTTATTTGAGTTGACTAAACTTAAAATCTTAAGGCAGCCAGGTAATAAATTATTATAAGTTGACTCAACATTTTTTTTTACAGTGTACCTTTCTATCTGACATTATCAAGATGAATTTGTTCTGACACAGTTTAACTCTGAGTTCTTGTCATATTTTAATACCATTTTCTAAACTAATCAAATAAACTGTGATAATGTGAGAAATTTTGAAGGTGTCTGATTACATTTTGGTTTGACTGTACATAAGTGTTAGGTCAAGTTTTGTTTTCCAAAAGCTGATATTTAGTTAAGCTGAGATACACAGTGAAAAAACAAAACAAACAAACAAACAAAAAAAAACTCTGATTTTAGAAGAAGAAAAGAAAAATGTTTGTACATGTGTGTGTGCCTATGGTATGTTTCAGATTTTGGTACTTTTATTCAGCAAAGACACATTCAGTTGATATAAATGCACTTATTAAAGCTGTTCTTACGATGTATTATGGTTTCCAAACAATTACGGTAAACAGCACAGCTGTTATAATAATAGTAATAACGTTTTTTGAGCACCAAATCAGCATGGTTTTTGGTCATGTGACCAGGGTTGCCAGGTCTGTTAAACAAAACCAGCCCATGTTTTTTTTTTCCGCTCAGATTTCCTGTTTTCTAAATTGTGGGATATCACTTTAACCCTCAGACATCAAAAACAACCCATGGCAACAGAGTAAAAGTAGCACAAATCCGCAGTAAAACTGCAGACTTGGCAACCCTGCATGTCACACTGATATCGATACAACGGTAAGTAAGTTTTAAAAAGTTTAATATGTAGTTGAACTTTTTGTGTTGACAAGTCTTTTATGTTTTTAACTATGTTAATACGTCTTTGACGATTTGGTTAAATATAGGCCTGACACAATTTTTTTTATTAATTTGCACATTAGCACAAAATGAAATGCTAATATCAGTGATTAAAGCCTGCAGTAAAATGGACAAAAATGGTGATAATGACAGTGAAATATTGACAAAATTTAAAAAATGCATTTTCTATGACTAAAATGCTATTATTGAAATCATATAACAGACCTTACAAATTCAAAATGAGTATGGTCTTGGTGGTATCTTTATTCTGTAATATAGTACAGCACTGACAGACTCAAGAAACCTCTCTAGACCACACTGTTTATGCAGAAATTAATAAGGCATTGTTACCTTTTTCATGATTTAACAATATATATTTATTTGGACAAGGCTCCTTTTTATCAGAGAGTCTTTAATGTGTGTGATCTTATTAAACAGACAGAGAGAATTGACTGACCCTTCTGTCTGCATTTGGCTCCTGCCACCCTACAGTAAATGGACGGGCCCTTTATGCTGAAATATTCATAATGCTGTGAGGGGAGAGGAAAATCATATCTGTCATCGATAAAGGTGATGAAAATCAAAGAGACTCATACTGTTCATCATTTTGGAAGCTGAATACCCTAGAGTTCGCCTGCTCTTTTATACTTAGGGGAAAATTGTAAAAAATTAATTTCCTCTCTAAGGCCCGGTAGAAACAGTAAACAGTAAACACTCTAAATAAATGATGTTTTTTCTCCTCTCTCTCTTTTGAATGGACAGACGGCCCCTGCTGGGGCCTCGGTCTCCGTGGCCCACCGCGGCCCCGTATGCGGAAAGCGAACCTGAGCGGTGGACCTCAGCGGTTGTTTAATCGAATCAGTCCGGGTCTGAGTGGATCTGACTTCTCTCCTGTCCCGAGTGAGGGCTTCCAGTCACTGCCTGCCATGGTTACCCTTCAGCCCCTATAAACAAACCACAGTAAACCCCATCCCAGAATGCCCGCAGTTAGAGCCTCTGAGCCTCTGCGGAGACATGAAAGTTCTGACTCTCGGTTCAGGCTTTCATCTGCGTTCATTTGCTGTGAGCTGATACCAGCGTTATTACGCTCAAACTGTAAAGCCTGAATAAAAGGACGCCTAATAAGAGTTGTTGGGAATTTACGAAACTTAAAAACTTGTGCAGGCAGTTGATTCAGAATGTTTGAGAGAGGTTTTGTGGTATCGGCACCATGTCTGCCGTGATGACGTTTGTTATGAATTGTGGTTTACAGTGGTTCAAAACATAAATGCAAGTATGAGTGTATAGACTTACAGTTCAATCGTTTGGGGTTGTTAAGATATTTTAAATGTTGTTAAAAGAAGTCTCAACAAGGCTGCATTTATTTTATCAAAATCAATGAAAACAATATTGCCGCAAGCAGCAATTAAGAAGCCTAGGGACCAACTGCAGGGATGAGTAATTGACACCATTTTAAAATGATTTTAGTCAAAATGGCTGAAAAATCATAAATGCAACCACTAGTAATATGATATAATGGCTTATCACTTATGACCGATGGATGCTGCTGCTATCAAATCAATGGCATGTGTTCAATGTGATGCGACAATGGCACACACAAAGTTTGGTGTCAATATGTCAAAGCTTTGTCGAGATACAACCTCAGACGTAGCCTGGCATCGTGCCTCAAATTTGTTGCATTGCTATACAAAAACAGTTTTGTCTGTTAACATGAAATCCATAACTTTTTGTCAGCACGTTTTGTCAGATGATCTGACTCGATTTTGGTGAAAATCGGACCAACGGTCAAGGAGGAGTTAGAAACAGTATGTTTTCAACATAAATCAAAATGGCGGACAGGAAGTTCAGCCGACTATGGCATAATTGGTATCTATGTTGTCGGCATGACCCAAGGAATATTTTAAGACTAGTTTAATTCCAAAAGGCTAATGCAATTTCATTAATAGTTAATGAATGGCTTATTTCTCTTGACCAATAGGTGGCGCTGTTATCAAATTGGTGTGGCATGGTCAGTGTGAGGTGACAATGGCACATACAAAGTTTGGTGTGAATAACCGCTCCATATATCAACACAAAATCCGTAAGTTTTTGTCAGCATGGTCTGAGGATAATCTGAGCCAAATTTGGTCAATATAAATCAAAATGGCAGACAGGAAGTTCGGCAAGAACTTTCATTACAATAGGCCAATTAAATTAAATGTTATTACCATTTTTTGAAATTTCTTTACAACTTTTGGGCACGAGGAGGCACTACCCCTAAACTTTTTGAGCACTGTCAAAGCATGGTGCCGAAGACACATACCGAGTTTTGTAGCGATATGCCCAATGCGTTCGTGAAATTTAGCATTTTATGTCAAAATTACAAATGGCTGACATGGGAAAATTGGATATGGTTCGACTCGGCATGCTCCGCCAAACCTAAAGAGACCAGTTTTGTGCCAAATCATTCAGATATAAGCAAAGTAGCCATTTTTCATATTTCCTGACCATTAGGTGGTGCTGTGCCGAAACTGTGCAGGTAGCCTCAGGTCATGGTTGTTATAACACACACCAAGTTTGGTCTCAATGTGCCAAACCAGTGCAAAAATATAGCCTCACATGCTTTTTTGTGTGCTTTTGATAAAATTTGTTCGCTTATTATTCAAGAACGTTTTAATTAATCAACTTGAATTCCATAACTTTTTACCAGCATGGTCTAAAGATGAACTGAGCTAATTTTGGTGAAAATCAGACAAATCGTCTAGGACGAGTTTAAAAATATAGGCTTCTGGAGCTATTAAAAATCGCAAAAAAAAAAAAGAAAAACTTAACCTGACGAATTTTACATTTTGGTGTCCATTTGACTCGGCATGAGCCAGGGATTCAAAGGGATTCCTTCTAGAATTTACAATTCAAAAGTTACTAGCATAAACATGAATGAAACTTTGGTTGTGTGTTGGCGCTAGAGAGTTTGAGTTAGACTTCAAACGTGTGTTTAATGAGATATAGCCTCAGATCCTACTTTTTGCGTGCTTTCCGTCAAATTTGTTTGCGCATAATTCAAGAACAGTTTGACTAATCAATTATTATATTTTTTGCCAGCATGGTCTAAAGGTGAACTGAGCCAAATTTGGTGAAAATCAGACTAGTCTAGGACAAGTAAAAAAGTATGTTTCTTAAGCTATTTAAAATATCAAAAAAACAAAAAGAAAACTTGACCTGACAAATTTTACATTTTGGTGTCCATGTGACTCACCAAGGCCAAGGATTCAGAGGGGGAAAAAAATCCTTCTAGACATTACAGTTCAAAGTTATTAGCATAAACATAAAAATGTTGAGACTTTCCTCTATCTGTGCACCAAATTTCATAACTTTCCTGCAAGTGGTTCTATGGGCTGCCATTGACTTCCAGAGCTGAAGAAGGAGGAGCAGAATAGTACATCAAAGGATGCAATAGGTGCCTAAGCACCTTTGGTGCTTGGCCCCTAATTAAAGAGATAATTTACCCAAAAATGAAAATTCTGTTATTAATTACTCACCCTTGTGTCGTTCCAAACCCGTAGGATCTTTGTTTATCCTTTGTTTATTTTAGAGCGCAAATTAATGCAACTACCACGTTCAAGGCTCAGAAAGGTAGTAAGAACATCGAAAAAATAGTGACATCAGTGGTTTAACCGTAATTTTATAAAACTGCAAAAATACTTTTTGTCTGCAAAGATTCAACAATTTCTTCTGCGTCATGGTACTTGTGCAGTAAAGACTGACATGAAAGAGAAGAAATAGTTAATTAAATTAGCCTTTTATGTTTTCCTTGCGCACAAAAAGTGTGAATAATTGTACATTTATATTACGTTATATATTTTTTATTATTATTTTAATCAAGTTACACTATGATTCACAAAAAATAATATTCTAAACTGAGCTTTTCAATTTGTACATG
Organism: Labeo catla; assembly: GCA_012976165.1. Classification (NCBI taxonomy): domain Eukaryota; kingdom Metazoa; phylum Chordata; class Actinopteri; order Cypriniformes; family Cyprinidae; genus Labeo; species Labeo catla. Next base: position 1,081,809 of record VONZ01000060.1, on the reverse strand, counting down.
CAGAAAAAGTTTAAGTGAGATGCCAATAAAATGCAGAAAGGGAGGAGAAGTGCGGAAAAAGTAGACACTGTCCCTTTCTTTCCTCTTATAGGAGGAGAGGGGGCCATTTTCCTCTGAGTTATATACAGCACTTAATCCCAATGGAGTTTTTTTCTTCAATTAGATTTTCTTCGTCAAAGGCACAGGTCTTCGTTGCAGCCTCTTCTTAAGGATGCAAAAGAAAAAAAAAATACAGTACTCTGATATCCTATTCAGTTCTTTCTTTTTCCCTACGGGATGCCTGTGGATATTTCACTTTTCAGGTATTCTGTCCCAAAAGGACACAGAGAGGACAATTGCACCCCATAGAACATAAGTGGCGACTCTGTCGGACCTATTCAGAAGTTCTTTTGGAATATATGAGACAAATCTCCTCTTAAGTGCCTTTGAAAGATCCAGAAAAGCCTATCAAAATAGTTTACTCCTCCTTGTCTGGTTATCTTCTTTCTTGTCTTGTACTGAGTCCACACGGTGTTCTTTTATAAATAAATGAGGAGGAACGAGATCTGTTATTCTCTGACTACAGTTATCAAAATATTGTGTCTTCTGTCTTCACTCACAAAGAAAGAACAAATGGGGAATATATATTGTTATATATAACATTATGAGTAAAACTTTTCCAGAATGGGGAAGGAGAGGACAGGATGGGCTAAGGTGGGACAGAACATCTATTTAAGCCTGCGGGCAACTACCGTTGCCAAAGGCTCTGCCGTTCTTTTTCCATTTGTAAACATTTTTGGCTGACTATAGATGTTTTAAAACCCTGAGGAAGAGCTTTTGACAACTTGCAGAATAATGTGTCATGTGGCGGTGTTTAATTCATGCTCCCATTTCTTCATGTTTACTCAGAAATGCACCTGGGAACTAGTAAGCGGTGGACAAAACCCCTTATTATCTCAATCTTTGCATATTTTTTTATCTGAACTTCTATATATAGATACTTTATGTGCCACCAGTCACTGAAGAACTGCATTGTATGTTCAAATGAAAGATTGTGCACATAATTAAGACAGCTCTGTGAAAAAAAATTGGGATGTTAACATATATAATAGATACAGTGAATATTTCAGTGGTAATAACTGAAATTTGCTATATAAAGCTACTGTTGCTTCAGCAGTTGATAAAGTGAATATTGTCTGGCTGGCTGATGCATTGTAAAGCCTGATGTCTACAAGAAGGAAAGATTCCTATATCTATTTTCTCTGGCATCATGGTGTAATCAGTCTGTTTCTGAAGAGGCTTTTTGTCTATGAATTGTAGAATAGGATGCATTTCCATAATAACATGCAGTTGAGTTGAGAATTCCCCTCTCTGCATGTATCTGTGCTGTGCCAAGGCTTACACCTGTATCAGAGTCAGTGTTTTTGATAGGTTTGTTCAAATCACCTGTCTAAATGCTGCTACCATGCATAGAATACCACTGCACATATAAAAGATGAGGGCAGGGTGAGAGTTACAGGGATGTCTGACCACCCTAATTAAGGCCAATTAAGAAGTTTAAAAAATGGCATATAATAAAGAAAGTTTTAAAAAGTTTGCATATACAAAACAGTTTTAAATTTAGTATGCCACTCTTTTAAAGGAGAAGTTCAGTTCCAGAACAGAAGTTTACAGATAATTTACTCACCCCCTTGTCATCCAGGATGTTCATGTCTTACTTTCTTCAGTCATAAAGAAATAGTTTTTTGAGGAAAACATTTCAGGATTTCTCTCCATACAGTGGACTTCTATGGTGCCCCATATGCAGCTTCAAAGCTCTAAACGATTCCAGCTGAGGAAGAAGGGTCTTATCTAACAAAACAATTGGTTATTTTCTAAAAAATGTACAGTTTATATACTTTTTAATCTCAAATGCTCTGTGTGTACTCTGTGGCTACATCGCTGCAGAAGTACCGACCTGGTGTTTACAAAGTGAACGTGAAAAAAAGAAGGTAAAACGGCAATGTAGGATGATTTTGAAGTTGGAGGAGAAAATGAAATGGGAGTTTTTCGATATACCCTAACTGTCATGAACCAGAATACATAGAGTTCACGCAGAGCTAGACAGGAGGAGCCTTTGAGGTTAAAACTGTAAAATTGTCATTTTTTTTCTGATCGTTTCACTAGATAAGACCCTTCTTTCTCGGCTGGGATTGTTTAGAGCCCTTTGAAGAGCCATTTAAACTGCATTTTGGAAGTTCAAACTCAGGGGCACCATAGAAGTCTACTATATGGAGACAAATCCTGAAATGTTTTTCTCAAAAAAAAACATCATTTCTTTTAAATTTTTATTCTGGAAGTGAACTTCTCCTTTAAATACCCAATTCTGATTGGACAATCACTGCATCTGTCAAATATCTTCCTATAATTCTTCGTAAATCATCTGCTAAACGGATGGACTCTATCAATGGTCACTGTCTATCTATCTATCTATCTCTCTATCTATTTATCTATCTACGGTATATATATATTAGCTATAACAAGCAAAGTTTTACTATAGTTTTACTTTTTATTAAATGTATTGTACCCAGTCTGTGTGTTATAATGTTGTGATTGGGCGATTATAGCATATATTAGTTTGCTATGGGCGAAAGTTCACATAACAACAGACTACAGAGATGTTGGTAGAACGTTGAAGGCAAAACTCCTTGCATAAAGTCTGTTTACTCTTATATCACTCCACGGTCTCTTTAGACTCACTTAATAAAGTTATTTAAAGCTAAAACATTATGTAGTCAGAATTTTTTATTTTTTAAGTTCATTTAATTTAGATTTAATTTGTTAAGTTCAGTTACCACCATTAGTAACACTAGCATTGTCCATTAGGATCAATATCAGATTGGACAAAACTTCATGGACAAAACTTATAGGAATAGTTCAGCCAAAAATAAAAATTACCCCATGATTTACTTATACTCAAGTCATACTAGGTGTATACGACTTTCTTCTTTCAGACAAATACAGTTGGAGTTATATTAAAAAATGTCCCGGCTCTTCCAAGCTTTATAATGGCAGTGAATGGGTGTTGAGATTTTGAAGTCCAATAAAGTGCATCCATCCATTAAAAAAGTACTCCACATGGCTACAGCGGAATTGGGCTACTTTAACATTGTTGCTGCAGGTTGTTTTTTATGTCTCGGCTTGATGCGACCCCAGCAGCATAATATTTAGCGTTCCAGGGGCTCCCCTTAAAATGTGATTCCAAAACTAGCCATATTTGGACTAGTTTTGAGTATCAGTTGGGTGAATTTTTTTGTGAAAATCTGGCAACCCTGCTGCTAACTGTTGTATGCATGTTCATGAGAGAGTGGCATTCCAGCAGATGACGTAGGCCATAGGCGTAGCATAAGCTCCAGTAAGAATATATTAGTCTTGTGAGAACCAAGTTTGTTTACAGCAAAGTAAAACCAGTTTCCTCTTGGCTTATATTGAAATCTTTGACTTTTTCTTTACAAATCCTCGTTTTCTACATCTAATTCGTGAGTGGTGTTTTGTTTTGCTCTCTCCACTGTCTCTCCGTGTTCGTCTACTTCCTACATCATCCGCTGGAACGCCAGTCTCTCATTAACGTGAGTACGACAGTTAGCAGAAGCTAGAGACTATGATTTATAAAGTTGTAAATATGGATATTTTTTCTTACACAAACACATTGATTTGCTTCAGAAGGCCTTTATTAACCCCCTGGAGCCATGTGGAGTACTTTTTATGCTGGATGGATGCACTTTATTGGACTTCAAAATCTCAACACCCATTCACTGCCATTATAAAGCTTGGAAGAGCCAGGACATATTTTAATATAACTCCAGTTGTATTCATCTGAAAGAAGAAAGTCCTATACACCTATGATGGCTCGAGGATGAGTAAATCATTGGGTATTTTCCATTTTTGGGTGAACTATGGCTTTAACAAATCACTTTATTGTTTAATTTTAAAAGTCTTTACAACAACTATCTGTTTATACACTGTGCTAGACAAACTAAATCAAATCGTGGCCTGAAAATTACCTGTTGAAATTCCTCCTGAAAAGGCCAGTGTAAAAATCGCACACTGGAGACTAGCACCGGTCACGTATATAACATCCCTGACAGTGTCTGAACTGCCACAAGCTGCTGGTGGTCCACAGATTCTGTGTATTTCCGTGCATGTTTCCAGAGACGCGGGGTCCGCCGGTCTCACGCGAGATGAGAGAACATCAGCGCTTCAAGAGCTGCTCAACTTTCTGTGTGTGTGTGTGGGAAGGGAAGGGAAGGGAAAGGAAGGCAGAGCTCTCTCTCCAGCAGCAAGAGCTGTTTTTAGTTTTGACTGCGGGTTTCAGAGCGCTGTTTGTTGTGCTTGGCTGAGCAGCGGCTGAAGTTGTCAGCGTAAATAAGACTTTGTATTCAATCATCTTGACACGTACAGAGGAGACAGTGAGTGACAGATTTAAGAGGGAGGTGTAGCAGCAGTAAACTCTCTCTCTCTGTCTGTCTGAATAAATTCACAAAGAGAAGTGAGAAGTGTTCTCCTATCACGCAACCTGCCACAGCCTTCTGCATAGACGAGAACTTAGACGCCGTGTCTGGTCTAGTAAATGTGTTGACAGTGATAAACAAAGGATTGTTACTTTCTCTTTTTTTAATTGTCTTTTTTTGCGGCCTCGCAGATCAAGTACACACTTTTCCAAGGCTATCAAATCTGTCTTCTCCTTTTTCTGAGCGGGGCTCTGGAATCATGTGATATATCCCTGAGAGCTTCCCAAACAGACATTCCTAAAGTGATATTGACATGTTGTCAAGCTCGCCTCTTTCCCATAAGGCCTCCTGAGCTCTGACAGACTCCAGCGAAAGCAGGAAAGTTGCCGTCGCTCAGGACGCGCAATAATTTCAGCCTGTCTCCGCCGCTGATGTGCCAGGCCTATTTTTAGTCCCTCTTTTTTTAATTTATAGTCATCAAAATCACCATTCTTCATAAACACCTGCTCAGGAAGTCCTCTGGGCTTCCTTCTCACAACCTAGATGATCTTGATGACTGACTCATGCTGGAAGAGGAAGCTGGATTCTTGAGTCATCGTTGAGCAGTGATGTAGAAGAGACATTTGAAATTGGATGATCCTGAATATGAAAGCGTGAAGCCACCGTGGCGTCATCGTTAAACCCTGTTTGCCCCGGTTATCCCCTTTACCACAACTAATGAATGTATTAACGCTTCCTTCATCTCGCTGGCCACATATACGCAGAAACTAAATACGGTTGTCACTCTTCTGACTGCTTAATCCTATTCTGTACACACACACACACACCTTTTCCACTGAAATGGTGCTGTTGCCCATGCAACAGATATATGCAACATTATATGTAATAGTTTGACCCATTTGATGTCTGGAAGTTTTGTAATCTTAGCGATGTTACAGAAAAATAAAGATTTTGTATCCAATAATATATAATAAACATGTATTTGAGCTTATTTAAGGTTTACGATGAGACAGTTTGCTTAATTTCACTCAGTTCACTCTGCCACAGTGAAACTTGCTACACATCTTTGAGCAATACAAATACTAGTGTTGTTTTGTGACTGACTAAATTATTTTAATTAATCAAATGAGTGAATGATTTAAAGTATTAGTTCACCCAAAAATTTTAATTCTGTTATTAATTACTCACCCTCATGTCATTCCAAAACCGTAAGACCTTTGTTCATCTTCTGAATGCAAATTAAGTATTTTTGATTAAATCTGAGAGCTTTCTGACGCTGCATAAACAGCAATGCAACTACGAATCAAGAAAAATCAGATAAGTGAATAATTCAATGACTCATTCATGCTTGTTTAGCTCCTGAATGAATCAGTGTGTATAAATGAATTGGTTTGAATGACATGAGTCAATGATTCATTCATTAAAGAGCAGGTCATGTGGTATTTTAAAGTGTCCTAATATTGTGTTGGAGTCCCTTGCAAAATTATTAAATGCATCTAAGGTCAGAAAACATTGTAATTTTCTCAAAGTATACATTTATACATAGAGTCATTTGTCAATGATTTCGAAACGGTACATTTAAATCAGTTCTGAGCATAATGTCTGTAAATCCCTCCCTTTCATAAGCCTACTCTGCTCTGATTGGTCAGCTGGCGAAGTCTGTTGTGATTGGTACAGACCATCCATACTTAAAATAATGACATAAAAACATGTTGTTTAAAACTTATGCAAGCAAATCGTGCCCACAGCTAAAGTTTAGCTGCTAAACTGTAAACACGTCACAAAACAATAATAGTGGATATGTTAGCTGAGTGGTGATGTGACTAACTGATGAAACAACACAGTTTGTAAACCAAAATATGTCTAAGTTACATTGTTTATTATTAAACGAAATAATTAGAATAACAACAGTCTACATTAATCGGCACATTCTCAAGAAATAGTGGGTTCACTGTGAATTTTCAGAACTATTTCAGTAATATTGTGCTTCATCTGGAAACCTAAAGCTGCACTAGGTATACATCACATATTAGGATAAAAAAAACTTGTTATTTTGAGCGCTCAGTTGAAAATGTACACATAATGTATCAGTTGTACTTACAGGTTGTGGTTCGGAGACGCATTTTAGTCAAAGTAAAGAAGATTAGAAGCCAAAGAAGATAAAAGCAAAGCTTAGAGAAGCTGTCAAATGACGTAAAATGACGAGCACAACAAAAGGTTTGAATTGTATTGCTGTGGTATTGTGGAAAAATGAATTTTAATCACTGATTCTCCACAGCATCTTTTGGCAGTGAAAATAAAAAAAACTTACTTTGACAAATATTTCTTTTGAGAGACAATATCTTTATCATGCACTTTCAGATTAAAAACTTTGCAGACTGTTTATATTGAAGGATAGCTACGTTACAAACTGCAAAACAGATATTTTTCAAAAACCCATATGCCCTGCTCTTTAAGACCAGCTAACGATGTAACTTGCAGAAAGAGTTGTATTATTAATGCACAGAATGAGTCTGTTTATGTACCTGTATCACTCATTGCAAGTTTAGGAGTGACTCCTGTATACTGTTCATATACACAACTATAATTTAGAGATTTCACTTCTGCAATTACAGTAAATATGGGCGTAATTCCCAGAACTTTGTAATATGAGGCTCTCATAAGGGTTTATGAGGGTTCACCATCTGAGTCTCAGCATACACATTAAAATGGCATTCCTCTTTCTTCTGACTTATACTTCTCTCTCTCTCTCTCTCTGCTGTTTCTCAGACAGACGTGCTGGGTTATTCCACCAGCCACTTCCATCCAACCGGGAGATGTATTGCTGTCATTCTGTCTGCTCTTTCATCTCTGAAGCCTTAGTGGTCTAGCTCTAGCCCTAAACTGTCTGAACCCTTGTGGTTTTTGATGAGGTCTTTATGGGTGCTGACCATAAAAAGTTCATCAAAGCAATGAGGTGGGAAAAGCGAGTAAGGAGTGTAGAGAGGACAAGAGAGGTGTGGAAGAATGATGGAGAGAGAAGAACGTGCAGACAAAGGAACTAAAGAGAGAGAGACAGGTTGTGAGAAAGACAGAGAGACTGACAGACCGATAAAATACATAGATACAGATTGATAGAGAGAAAGAGCGAGGCAGAGAGAGCTGAGGGGTAGTATTTAGCCCCCGTGGAGGCAGTAAAACAGCAGGTGAGTGCCATCATTAGGCCAGGCAGATGAGGCGAGGCTCTCAGTATGACCATCTCTCCCTCTGCCGCCCAGTCTAGCATACAAAATGGCTGCCGAGGGGCTGCTTAGGGGGAAGGGCAGAGCAGCCAGCCCTTACCAGCCCCATCACAATCCCTGCCCTCCTCTGGGGCAAAATGTCCCAACGGTGTGCCCATCTATTAGTGTAAATGCTCCTCATGTCTTGGCGAGGGTAATCTGTGTTTACGCTTGGGTGGAGTGTAATTAAGGTAGTTTGAGTGTCAGCTTGTTCTGAGTTTTACGTGCCTGGTTCGTTCAGGGTTTCATGTGGATGCAGTTTGGAGAGACTCATGTCGAATTTTAATGGCGTGTTTTTTTTTTTAACCCTTAAAAGTGTTATAGGAGGTCACTCACTGTAGAAATCATTGTTTGGTGGTGAAACTTTTTTTTTGAGCAAACTAGGAAGCTTAAATTTGGATATATTCAAGAATTAGTTAAAAAAAATCCTGATAATTTACATTCCAGGATTTTTGTCCATTCAGTGGACTTCAATAGAACCCAACCGGTTGAAGGTCCAAATTGCAGTTTCAATGCAGCTTCAAAGGGCTCTACACAACCCCAGTCAAGGAATAAAGGTCTTATCTAGCGAAATGATCTGTCATTTTCTTAAAAAATACAAATGTATATGCTTTTTAATCACAAATGCTCGTCTTGCACTAGCTCTGCGATGCACGTTTGCGACTTTACGCACTCAATTGGAAAGGTCACGTATTACAGTTAGTTCTTCGTGTGTGTACTCCGGTTCAAAAAGGTAGGGTAGGGCGAAAAAATTCATCTAATTTTCTCCTCCAACTTTAAAATCGTGTCAGAGGAGTCCTGTATCACTGTATCACTGTCCTTGCATCTCACTGACCCACCAGTGAAAATTAATATTTAGTGGGCTATATTACAACTGTTGCTCTGGCATTTGTAAAAGCTTTCCTAGTAAAATAGAAAGCCAAATCTAAAGCTTAAACAACTGGTATTTCTGCTCACAAATTGTGTTTTGGATGCTCTTTTTAACAGGGACTTCAGCCCTCACTTCAGCCTACTGTATAAAAGTTTGAGGTCAGTTAAAAGTTTTTTTTTTGGAGAGAAAGAAATTAATTCCTTTATTCAGCAAGGATACATTACATTAATCAAAAGCAGTGTTGGGGACTAACTAGTTGTATGTAACAGAATTACGTAATTTAATTACAAAATAAATGTAACGGGATTCTGTAAGCAATTTCTTTCCAAAATTGTCAAAAATATGGACACCAAACTGTTATTTTTTAAGATTAACTGTTTTTTTTTCCAAGGCATTGTTAGATGCCAGTGTTTCCTGTTGTGGCTGTGCAAAAATTTGATTTCATAAACACTATCATGACTATTAAACTATATCTTGTTGTGATTTTAAATAAGTATTTAACCTCAGAACAATCTCAAAGTAAAGAGATGTCTAATGTCTGTTTAGTGATGGCTGTGCTTTAAAATCAAATTATTATAATCTCAATTAATAAAAGGATTTTGAAAGTCTGACAGTAATCAGTGTTGAGTACTACTGTAAGATTGATGCCAGCTGGTTTAAATGTTTAAAAATGATTAACAGTTTAGAAAATTTTATTTAAATTTTGAAAAGTAATCAAAATTACTTTACACATTACACATTACTTTAATAAAGTAACTAAAATAGTTACACTACTTATTACATTTCAAATAGGGCAACTTGTAATCTGTAATGTATTACATTTCCAAACTAACCTCCCCAATACTGATCAAAAGTGACAACAAAGACATTTAACATTTTTAAAAATATTTCAGTTTCAAATAAATGCAGTTCTTTTGCGCTATTGATTGAGCTACATTGATAATAATATAAAATGTGACCCTGGACCACAAAACAGTCAGCACGGTGTATTTGTAGCAACAGACAAATTTAAAAGCGATTTTCTCAGTATTTTTCGAATTTAATTTGAATTGTCTTATTATTTTGAATCTGTCCCATCTTAACAAACCATACGTCAATGGAAGGCTTATTTATTATATAAAAAGCAATTTCAAAAAATTGACCCTTATGACTGGTTTTGTGGTCCAGGGTCACAAATGTTTCTTAAGTACCAAATCAGCATATTAAAATGATTTCTGAAGGATAATGTGACAGAAGATTGAAGTAATGACTGCTGAAAATTCAGCTTTGCCCTTGATATTAAATAAAGCACTTTTAAAAAATACATTAAAATAGCAAGGATTTATTTTATGTCATCATAATATTCACAACATTACTGTTTATACTGTATTTTTGATCACATAAATGCATGTGTAGGCTAGGCTATATAATTGGTTTTTGAAGTGATGTGTGTTTCATTTGGTAGATCTGAGTGTGTGTGACTATCTGCACGGTTGTGTTTTAACCTTGAAGTGAAAACACACCGACCCGAATTGGAAAAGTCACAGGACTCGTGACATTTGAGCGCTGCTGAGCTAGCACTTGAAGCGCCTAGCCTGCACGCACAGCCGCTAATTACCGTACACGCATGTACAGGATGCAGAATTATAGCACATTTAGTTTATACTAAATATTGTGAGGCAGGAAAGCAAACAAACAAATTCCTGTGATGTGGCTTTGCCCGTAATTCAAAGCGTGCACAGTTAGCGCCTCAGTGCTAACGCAGTGTAGCATGTCGTTAGTTACACGTGCTAATGCGCAGCACCCACCAGTCTTTTTAATCTAGCTACCCCGCCGCAGCCTGGGGGTGCGAGGGGACACATTAGTGAGATTTATATTTTCCTAAAAAATAGAGTGAGTGGCGTTCCGTAATATCCTTTTATGACAATAATCAAGACACAATCATCAAAACCGTAGCGAAGCGATGTTGTTCCAGCCCCTGCAGGCAGGGGCTTGACTCAGATGCGCGGCAATGGCTGTGACGGCGGCGGCGGACGTGGAAAGCTGAAGTGTGTCCGCTCGCTCCCCTCGTTCCTGCCATCTCCCAACGGGCAATGCCATCCATGCCATCTCACGTCGCAGTTAATCCAGGCCTTACGATGAGAATCTTACAGCACGCCAGTTTGATTTGCAAGCTGCCCTATCAAAGAATGCTAATTAAATCGTATTTTTGCATATGCCATGTCTCTTTCATGTACATATGCAAATGGAGCCCCGTTGCCTTTCAGCGCCTGGTAATTAAGTTTATGAAGGACAGCTGTAATACATAATTAACAGAAATGTTTGCAAGCCCGCTCTTTCGGCGCCGAGACGGGAGAGAGCGACGGAAGCGGCTGTGGATGTGTTTGTGCGTTTTGTGTGTGTGCGTGAGGGGTGCGCGTTGTGCGCCTCAGGTTCCCCTGAAGCCCTGGGATAGCTGACGGTTTGAGTGTGTCAGTCTTCATCACCAGAATGGAAGTCTCTCGCTCGCTCTCTCTCTCTGGTTACTCTAGGCTACATGCTCATCATCCTGGCAAGGGATAGGCTGAAGACACGCTGAATATTTATAACCTTGTCCTGTTTTGTTAGTGTTGGAAAGTGACTGATGGAGAAGTGAGTGTGTGTGTGTGAGCCACAAAACAGGCTCACGGGTTATAGTTGATTTAGCGACTCTGATCCATTATGGGCTAACAAGACGCCGACCTCTGGTAAACCGAGACCTGTGCGCGTTGACGTTCTTTATCAAGTCGCCGTTGCGAAGGATGATCAGTTCGGTCATTTTTCAGTACATTTTTGCCGTTCTGTGAGTGAAACGAGGGCTTGATTCTTTTGAAGTAGCTGACAGTGTCCTTCAATGAGCCAAGCCAGCCATTATGATCACCAGAACAGAGAAATATGAGGCAGATATCAGATTCACGAAGAAACCGGGGCCAAAACTGAAACTCTCGCTGAATGTTCGGATCGTAAGTGCTTTGCTGGCTGTAATTTCTTTTAAAGTGCCAATGCTAAAGTCAGCATAAAGCTATAATCACCGTCATCCATATCTTGATATTATGTTTTACTTAATCAGTGATGATTGATTTGTTATTCTTTCTATTAATTTCTGGGTAAAAATAAAATAAAATACCTACGAGTCAAAAGTAAGTCATAAGTCATAAGATTTTTAATGTTTTTAAAGAAGCCTCTTCTGCTCACCAAGCCTGCATTTATTTGATCCAAAGTACAGCTTTTGAAATATTTTGAAATATTTTTACTATTTAAAATACCTGTTATCTATTTAAATATATTTTAAAATGTAATTTATTCTTGTGATTTCAAAGCTGAATTTTTAGCATCATTACTCCAGTCACATGATCCTTCAGAAATCATTCTAATATTCTGATTTGCTGCTCAAAAACTATTATTATTACTATTAATATTATTATTACTATGTTGAAAACAGCTGAGTAGAAGTTCAGAAGAACAGCATTTATCAGAAATAGAGATTTTTGTAACATTATAAATGTCTTTATCATCATCGTCAATTTAAAACATCCATGCTAAATAAAAGTATTAATTTATATAATTCTATAATTTCTATAAAAAAATACTGACTCAAAGCTTTCAAATGGTATAGTGTATAATGTTACAAAAGCTTTTATTTTAGATAAATGCTGATCTTTGGACCTTTCTATTCATGAAAGAATCCTGAAAAAAAAAATTACTCAACTGTTTTTAATAATAATAATAATAATAATAATAAATGTTTCTTGCACAGCAAATCAGTGTATTAAAATGATTTCTGAAGGATCGTGTGACACTGAAGACTGGAGTAATGATGCTAAAAATGTAGCTTTGATCACAGAAATAAATTACATTTTAAAATATATTCAAATAGAAAGCAGTTATTTTAAATAGTACAAATATTTCTTTTACTGTATTTAGGGTCAAATAAATGCACACTTTGTGAGCAAAAGAGACTTAAAAAACATCTTAAAAAATCTTTTGACTGACTATAATAAATATGAATAAAATATATATTTATTCCTTCTGTATATTCCTCACTTTCTGTCTATAGAAAATAAAATACATAAATTAAGAAAATTAAATGGGTCACCACATGAATGTCTTACAGAATTAAATGAGTAAAAGTCGACAAATGTGGCCTTCATTGAAAAAACTGCATCTCCTCTATTCTGCACTACATCTCATTGGCTACAGCAAATACACATGTGCCATCTCTTTATGAGTTCTTTATGAAAACCAAAACTCTTAAATGCTTTATCAAGGCATGGCTGTCCAAGTCAGTTATAAGTTAAGCAAATAAACAGTGACAATTAGATTAATAATGCATATTGTTTGTGAATGTTTCGGCTTTGAGTGATGTTCGGGAGGATGGTAATTTATTGAAAGTAAATTCATGTAATTGTGCTGGAAAGCTTGATGAGGCAAAAGAAGGTGTCAGCATGGTTTCCATCACCATGAGAAGAAAAAAAATCATTAAAGAGAGAAACGAATGCACTTCAAAGCATTGCGGAGAACAAACATTTATGAATGTGTATCATTTAGAGAGAGAGAGAGAGTTAGGATTCATAGGACTTACATGAATGGAACATCAGAAATCAGCTTTGTTGTGTTTATTTTTGATATGCGTGTGTCTAACGGGACGTAAACAACTATTCTGTTTATCAAAACAGTCAATGCGAATTTAATTCTCAAAACTAGAAAAAGAATAGCTAAATTTATTTGTCAGCGTTTGGACATTTTGACTGAACTGAGTTCAGGCTGCATGAATATCCAAAATGCTAGACATTTGTATTTATTTCCCAGCCTTTTAATGAAGCTGTAACAATGTTTTGAACATGGTTTCGATGCTGACATGGAGTCAGACACTGAAATCTTTACATGACAAAATAATTATTTAAAATATATATTGAAATTAGTGCTGTCCAACGATTAATTGCATCCAAAATATACGTTTTTGTTCACAAAATATGTGACCCTGGACTACAAAACCAGTCTTAAGCAGCACAGGTATATTTGTAGCAATAGCCAAAAATACATTGTATGGGTCAAAATGATTGACTTTTTCTTTTATGCCAAAAATCATTAGGACATTAAGTAAAGATCATGTCCCATGATGATGTTTTGTAAATTTCCTACCATTTTTGATTAGTAATATGCGTTTACTAAGAACTTCATTTGGACAACTTTAAAGCCGATTTTCTCAATATTTTGATTTTTTTGCACCCTCAGATTCCACATTTTCAAATATTGTCCTATCCTAACAAACCATACGTCAATGGAAAGCTTATTTATTCAGCTTCCAGTTTCAAATGACCCTTATGACTGATTTTGTGGTCCAGGGTCACATATGTGTATACTGTGTATATTTACATATTTTTCATAAATATATACATGCATGTTTGTGTATTTATAGATATATAAATATACACAGTACTCACACATATATATGTAGACAAAAACTTTAATTTTGGATGCGATTAATCGCAATTAATCATTTGACAGCACTAAAAGTGGAATTACTTCCATTTTGCACTATGGATTTTATATATTCAAAGTACAGTAAGGCAAGTGTGTCACTTTACGGTTGAAAATTGCTGCACATTTTTAAAGAATTATTCCCTCCAAACTTTAAAATTCTGTCATCACTTACACAGGTTTATGTCATTCCGAGAAATAAGACAGATTGAAAAAAAAAAATCAGTAAATAAGGTTTAATTACGATCTGTTCCTTGGACAATTATATGTTTTTTTAAGACGTTGAATACAAAGCATTAACCATTTCTACTACACTGTAGCAATATTGTAAATAAAATGTTACTGACTATGTTTTACAAGAAAATACAGTTTCAGTCTTTGTATTTGCTGTTTCTTCATAATTATTTGTGAAATTACTAGTAATTTCTGATTAAATGAGTAAATACTACAGCAATTTTCTTCAGTGTGTGATAGTTTTCTTTTTTTTTTGTTTGATTAAAAAGCATGCATTTATTTGATCCAAAATACAGCAAAAGCAGTAATATTTTTTAAATATTCTTCCAAACATCTCTTTTGTTCTTCAGAAATATGCATGTGTATTTGAAATGATGATAGGATCTTTATTTTTTGGTGAACTATCCCTTTAATAAACCATTTGGTAGATCAGCTAATTAACTCAAACTAGCTTTGCCAGCTTCATTTTTTCGCTTTCAAGTTTTAAGGCACATACTCTAGTAAACAGACATCCAAAAGTAAAAATTTTCAGCTTTGTTTTTGAGTTATGTCTGTGAAATTATCAGTTCTTAAAGGGATAGTTCACCCAGAAATGACAATTCTGTCATTCCAAACCCGTAAGACATTTGTTCATCTTCGAGCACAAATGAAGATATTTTTGATGAAATCCGAGAGCTTTCTGACCCTGCGTAGACAGCAAGGGTCCTACCATGGTCAAAGCACAGAAACGTAGTAAAAACGTTTGTTAAAATAGTCCATGTGACATCAGTGGCGATAATGGTGGCGGACTGTCCTAGGAGAAGACAGTTGTTATTTTTGTTTTCTTTGTGCACAAAAAGTATTCTTGTAGCTTCATAAAAATATGGTTGAACCACTGATGTCACGTGGACTATTTTAACAACATCTTTACTATGTTTCTGTGCCTTGACCGTGGTAGGACCCTTGCTGTCTAGGATCAGAAAGCTCTCTGATTTCATCAAAAATATCTTCATTTGTGTTCCAAAGATGAACGAAGATCTCATAAGTTTGGAATGACATGAGGGTGAGTAATTAATGACAGAATTTTCATTTTTGGGTGAACTATCCCTTTTAAAATGTGGTCGTTCTTTAAAAAAAAGCTCATAAAGCTATTATTTGAATTCAGTTTTCAGGGCCAGTCAGTTTTTGTATGCTTTATTTCAGGACCCCACCCCTAAACGGCACATAAAAACAAAACAAATCCTGATTAGCCCCTCTACATGTCTCTCCCTGCCTGAAAAGCCTGGCTGTGCGAGGCTATAGGAGAGATGGGCCGACCTCCCCCTCCCCACCTCCTGCTCCTCACCGCAGACCTCAATCGATGCGTCCAGTGGCAGGGACGGCTCCGCGCCTCTTTACGGCCTGCTCCCAGGGCACTTTTTAAGCCACCACCACGGGCAGCAGCTTTCAGCGGTTCCACACCAAAACCACTATTTACTGTAATGAAATCAGAGCGGGACTCTATGGATCGTCTGGACCCCTTCCTCCCTAGTCTGATTCAGCATTCGCCTGTTCTCCTTTCTCTATCTTCTATTTCTCAGGCCACGTTCGCAAGCAATAGCGTCCCATCAAAGTAAATTCGCTTTGATCCGTGATTAAACGGGCATGTGTAGCGAGCTGCCGGGCCTCGGCTGGCTCCATTCATAAAACGCAGTGTGTCGCCTTGACTGACAGCTCTCCTGCCAGGAGCTTCTGATCGGCGTCTGATGAGACAGGACGTTGATTGACAGGTTGCGAGGTTGCTCCTTGTGTGACTGCCTATAACGTTTCACTTCCTTGTTCCCCTTCTCTCTCTCTCTGGCTTTCTTTCTCACTTCCTGTCTCTCTGCTGTCAGAAACGTCATTCGTCTGTCAGCTTGGCTTTTCCTGGCAGTAAATGGAGTTGTGAACGTCTCTTTTTTTGAGGGTGGCTCAGTGAAAGCAACATTAAATACGGACAAATCTGCAAACAAACTGCTGCAAGGAATCGCCTGTTTTCCATCCCTTGCTCTCTTTTCTTTCTGAGCCTTTCAAAATGTTTTTAAGAAAAGTGTCATGCTGAATGTGACAATTGACTCGGCGTAATAATAAAGGCACCATATGGTCTATGTTTGATAAACATGCATTATTAAGTTGATTGCCTGTGTCAGACATTAATTTACATTTGTTGTATTAAAAAAAAGAATTACCCTCGGTTAGATCAAAGCTACGAGATTAACCGAGGGGCTCTATAATTGTGCTCTGATTTTGACTGGTTAAGGAGATGGGAGCTGCGATCCAGGGGTAGAAGTGACTCATAAAAGCCTGTTTACGCCAATTCTGACTTTTCAGCATTAAAACATGTACTACAAAATATTTAAATGAAGCAACACATCTCAGTAAACTCATAATTACAATAAAATGTTGTTGTTGTTTTTTTTTTGTTTGTTTTGGATTTTTTTTTTTCAGATAATTAACAACTTATTCAGAAATTATAACTTTATTCAGTTATTCAAGTGCAATAATTATATTTTCATATTTTTTCATTGTCTAGGTGCATTAAACTTTGTGTGAATACACTGAGATTACATTTATTAATGATTATAATATCAATGGTTTTTTTTTTTTTTTGATGTTCTGTATATTTTGGAGTTTGATATCCCACGTCACTATATAATTTAGTTGCATATAAAGGTGTGAATATCCTTCATAAATATCTAATTTTGCTTATACAATTAAGGAAAGCAATATAGATATGGAATGGCATGAAAGTATGGAAGCCCGTTTCTGCCACTGAATAACAAAATAAAAAAGTTAATTGTGACTTTTTCATCTGACAATTGTGAGTTTAGATCTTTTTTTTTTCTCAGATTTGCGTGTTGTAAAGTCAGAATTGTGAGACATAAACTCACAATTCTGAGAAAAAAAGTCAGAATTGAGAGATATAAACTTGCAATTGTGAGAAAAAAGTCAGAACGGCAAGTTTTATCTTGAAATTTAGACTTTATATCTCGCAGTTGTGAGTTTATATTGCAATTCTGAGAAAAAAGTACGAATTATGACTTTATATCTTGCAATTTTGACTTTATATCTCGCAATTGCGAGTTTAGATCTTTTTTCCTCAGAATTGTGTGTTATAAACTCACAGTTGTGAGTTATAAAGTCAGAATTGGGAGACAAACTCACAGTTCTGAGAAATAGTCGCAATTCTCGCATGTCAGAATTGCGAGTTGACATCTCACAATTCTGAGAAAAAAAGTCAGAATTGCGAGACATAAACTTGCAATTGTGAGAAAAAAGTCAGAATTGCAAGTTTTTATCTCGCAATTCTGACTTCAATTCTTAGTTTATATGATGCAGTTCTGAAAAAAAAGTAAGAATTATGATTTTATATCTTGCCATTCTGACTTTATAACTCAATTGTGAGTTTATGTCATGCAATTCTGAGAAAAAAGTAAAAATTATGTCTATATTTCACAATTCTGGCTTTATAACTCAATTGTGAGTTTATATCACGCAATTGTGAGAAAAAAGAACTGCGAATTTATATCTCGCAATTCTGACATTATTTCTCGTAATTGTGAGTTTATATCACAATTCTGAGAAAAAAAGTAAGAATTATGCCTTTATATCTTGCAATTCTGACTTCATACATGGCAATTGTGTTTATCTCACAATTCAGAGAAAAAAGTAAGAACTGTGACTTTATATCTCACAATTCTGACTTTATTTCTCACAATTGTGAGTTTATATCACACGATTCTGAGAACTGTGACTTAATATCTTGCAATTCTGACATTATTTCTTGTAACTTTGAGTTTATATCATGCAATTCTGACAAAAAAGTAAGAATGACCATATCTCGCAAATCTGACTTTATTTCTCGTAATTGTGAGTTTATATCAGTAATTTTTTTTGAATGTTTTTGAAAGAACTGTATTATCCTCACCAAGGCTGATAAAAAAAAATACAGTAAACATTGTCATTCTGTAAAATATTACATTTTAATATTACATGACTGTTTTCTTTTTGGATATTTAAAATGTAGTTTATGCTTGTGATGTCAAAGCTGAATTTTCAGCACTATTGCTCCAGTCAGTGTCACATAATACTTCAGAAATCATTCTAATATGCTGATGTCAGATATTTTTGAAGGAGGTGTGATAGATTTTTTCAGGATTCTTTAATGAATAGAAAGTCCAAAAGAAATAAATATTTTGTAACATTTTAATTTTTTTTTTTTTTGTTACACTCTAAAAAATACTGGGTTAAATATGTGTTGTTAGATGTTTAACCCCAACCTTCTGGATGGTTATATTTAACTCAACTATTGCTTAAAATGAACCCAAAATAGGTTGAAAATTTACATTTATTAATATGTTTAATAAAGTAACATTTATTAATAAATTGAATAAATAGCAATTAAATCATAAACATTTTTAAATTGTCTATTAGTAAATGTTCACCTTTTGATTATTGCTAGTAATTAGGTGTCAGATGTTTTTTTTCATTTTAAGCCAGCCATATAGTAATTTTTAAACTATAGCTGAGTTAAATAAAACTACACAGAAGGTTGGTTTAAACATTTAACCCAACCTCTGGGTCAAAACAACCCACTCGCTGGGTTTGTCAACATTTCATCCAGTGCTGGGTTGTTTTTAACCCAGCACTGATTAATTTAAAGTTTCATTGCTGTAAAAAAAAATGACTGACCCCAAACATTTAGTTTTATATTCAGTCATACAGAACATGGCCTTAAGAATGACCTCAAACATTAGAAGATGTGTATTTGTACCATATATGTCGTAAAACAACATACTGTATGGTATTAGCAGTGAAACAAATGATTGCTGGGAATATCATATGAAAAGATGAATGGTTTCGCAAGTGCGGTAATATGCGTATGTGTGCGTGTGTCAGTCTTTTCGGAAACCAGACACTGGGCACCACATGGCTTCCCCGACAGTCATCAGAGTTAGATGAGGCCAATTCATCATCAGTCTCCGTGAGTGAGTGTATGTGTGTGCGTATGTGTGTGTGTGTGTGTTTGGGTATGTGGTACATCATTACGAAAGTGATGGAATAAGCCTCTAGCACACAACAACCGTGCTAGCACTCAATCCACTCTAAAGCCTTTCCTTTGGACTAGTCTGGAACAAACTTGCTGTATTTCAGTCAAATAATGGCAGTCCGTAGGAATATGTCATATGTTTTCACTCGCTTCCCTCAAATGCAGGAAAATGTTCTGGAAAATTCATTTTCCCAAGAGCTGTAACCGTCAGCTAATGATGCTGTCGTTGAAAGCCTCTCTCTGTCTTTCTTACTCATCTGCTCGCGAACACGCTCGTACACACAAATATGGCACGGAGCCATACTGTCTGTGTTAGGATGTGTTAACATGATTTGGTGAAAACAAGTACACAAGCAGCAAGCAATGGAGCAGACATTGATTGACATTGAACTGCTCTCTTATTTACTGCTGGGGTTTCTCATCCTCGGCTGACAGATTAGAAAGTGCTGTCTGTAAGCTGGATCCAGGCCTTTTTTCCCCCCGTCTAATTCTATTTCAACTGTAAAACATGGTGTCATCATTTTCTGACAGTCCTCGAGACAGAATTTATCTCATCATTAATTAAAGCTCGTATTTCTTACACGCCGGCTCTTAATTAGTGAGAGGTCATTGGGGAGGGCTTATTAAGTGGAACAAATTCAACCAACGTTAAGAGAAGAGTTCGCTCTCTTTCTCTTTTCACTCTTTCACACATACACGCACATGAAAGATAAAAAATAGGGGGATTTAGTAAGAATGAATTGCACGCACAGTCTGTGCATTAGCGGTGGGGAGTTTTTGCGACTTTTTACAGGTTACATAATTATGCCAGTAGGTGGCAATCAGGGATTGTCTTCATGATTGAGTCACTGATTTATTCATTTAACTAATTAATTAAAAAAACAATGATTCAGAACGGCCTTTTTGAGTAAGTCAATCACTTGATTCACTCATAACAATGAATAGTTCAGCAATGAAACTAGTCAACACAATTATGAGTAAGTAAATTAAGCATTAATTAAAAATACTGCTTTTGAATTTATTTATTTAATTCGCTCAACGATTCACTTAAAACACTGATTCATTTGGGGAAAAAACCTGACCTTCTGCATGAGTAAGTCATTGAATCACTCACTGTCCGATTCTTTTAGAAACACCGATTCATTCAGGAACGAAACAAATGAACATCTGTATGAGTGAGTCATTGCATCACTCACTGTCTTATCCTTTCAGAAACACTGATTAATTCAGGAATGAAACCAGTAACTGCTGCTGAGCTGTTTAACTCAGTAAAATCGATTCGCTCAAAACACTGATTCATTCAGAAAGAGGTGACTGTCTATATGAGTGAGTCATTTCATCATTCACTGTCAGATTCTTTCAGAAACAATGATCTAGACAGGTGACTACCTTTGAGCCATTCAATTCACTCAAACGATTCAATCAAAACAACAGAATTCTTCAGAAACAAAACAAGTGAAATCTGTATGACTGAGTCATTGAATCACTCTGTCTGATTCTTTCAGGAACACTGATTAATTCAGAAATGAAACCAGTGATTGATGCTGAGTCATTTCATGAATTGATTTGTTCAAAATATTGATTCTTTCAACAACAAAACAAGTGATGGTGGCCGCATCCAAAATCACTTACTTCCCTATACAGAGTGTGAAGGTAAAAAACAGTATGTTACAAAAAAAAAAATAAAAAATGTCCGAATTCACAGTATTCATCAAAGAGTAGGCAAAAAAGCTCTATTACTTCCGGCGTGATTCTGAAGTGTGCACATGATAGACATTTTATTATCCCATGAGGCCTTGGGAGATGATTTATGAATGCCAGTTTTGGCCCGTCTGTATGAGTGAGTCACTGAATCATTCACTGACCGATTCTTTCATAAATGATTCTTTCGTAAAATGACAGGCCCTGCGTCCCAATGTGCATACTATCCACCCTATCTGCCCTAAATAGTATTGAAAATTACTGGTATCACATAGAATTTAGGGTGGATAGTATGCACACTGGGACGCAGGCTGACTACCTTTGAGCTATTTAATTGACTGAACCGATTCGTTCAAAACACGAATTCTTTCAGACAAGTGACTCTTTCGTGAACGAGTCATGGAATCATTCACCCAACTGATTCGTTCTGAACCAAACGCCATTACCGTGTGTCGAACGGATGTAAGTTACTAAATTGTTTATCCTTCTGCCTGTGGTCTTCTCTGGAATTATTGTGGTTGATAGAACAACAGTAGACAAACCAAGTAGAGATATTTCGTCTAAAATGTAAGTTACTCACAGTTGTTTTCATGTTTATTGAACTTTTTATTCGCAGTCCTACTGTGTTGCCTCCTGCTAAAGGCTGAAACAGCATTCTTGCTAATGTGATATTGCTTAATTATATCGCACTTCTCTATCGTTTTATCACCTTTTGATGAATAACCGAGGCTTTGCTCAATAGAAAACAAATATAATGGTGTTTGCTGACATGAATGTCAATGACATAACCTACTGGCTTGCACTATGTCAGTGCATTTAGCATCTGTCTAAACCAGATTTTTAGTGAATTATTCGCACCAAGTGTCGCAACTGGTGATTTTGACTCGGTGTATGCGTTGTGTTCGCTTGGTCGCGATGATTGATAACTACACCAGCGTGAGCTGTATACTGGGAGGGCTTGAGCAGAGACTGGGGACGCGGGGCGGCGATCGGAAACATATGCTGTTAGGAGAGGAGACAGATTACAGAAGAGGCCATGTCACAGATGCTGGTTTATCATGCCATCCTTTCTCTTTTTTTTCTCTCGATTCTCGTTCCCCCCTCACCTGGTATTTTTAGTCGAACCACTGACGTTTTTGTCATAAAGACGCTGGAAAGAAATGATTACATAGGAGGGAGTCTCCACGCGTTCGATGGGAGGAGAGAGAGATAGAGACTCGTCCCCGGTGATTCGGGTGACACTGTTTTGCATTATCATAATTCAAAAAGACAGAATGGGTTTGGCTTGTCGTGAAGACAACAGCTGTTTTGCTCCGCTGTGACATTTGTTGCCAAATTTCATCGCGCGGCTTTGGAGGGGCGCTGCGCGTGTTCACCGCTGACCTGCCGCTGGGTTTGGCACACTCCGGCCCGCACCGGGGAGGAAACGTCGCGAAAGCCAGCAGGTGACAGCTTGTCAGAGAGAGAGAGAGAGTGGGGAAAGAGAGATGGAAACACCAGTCTTCTCCATTGTGACACATCTGGTACACAGGATCATATTCGCGCTCTCCTCCCCTCAAAGAAAAAAGAGCCCGAGTGAGAAAGTGCAGTGTCTCGAGCTGTGTAATGATGGGGGAAAGTTTGTGCTTGATTGACAGCGTCGGCCTTGTCTTAATTGGACATAATTTGGTGCAATTTTGAGAGGTCCCTTCGACTGACCAAATAATAACAGAGGAATGGACTCTGCGCTGTTTTCACAAGTAATAGTCAAAAGACCCCCACACATCATTAGTTCCATTTTCACATTAGAAAAATAAGCCTTTTGAACTAATGCACCCTTCAAAACACCCAGAATGAATGCGGTGGGTACAAACTACAAGGCGCCTCAAAGATTCAAAATGGCATCGTGCTCTAAGATCAAAAAGTTGAGAAGTTTAGTGGGGAATTGACTATCTTATAGGGTGTCAATGATTAGTTTTATTATGTTAAAATGTGTGTGTGTATATCTATCTATCTATCTATCTATCTATCTATCTGTCTGTATACACAATCTTATTTTATGATTTTGAAAGATCTCTTATGTTAACCTGCATTTTTAACAAGGTTGCATTTTTTTAAAAATCAAATATTACTGTATTATAAATTAATTACAATACAGTAAATATAGTGCATTGGTTTAATATGTAGATATCAGATTCAGAATTAGAATCAGAAAGAGCTTTATTACCAAGTATGCTTGCGCATACAAGGAATTTGTTTTAGTGTCATTAGCTTCCAGTACACAGAGACAGCAACCACATATAGACAATAAAAATAAAATGAGAATAAAATACACATATGTAAATATAAATAGACAAAAATAAATTGGGAAATAAATCAATTGGTGGTATGTACAGTTGTGCTATAGATGATAGAATTGAATAGAACAGAAAGAGGTAGAGATGCATATAATATTTGAATAATTTTCGATATTTATGTAACGGCAAAGCTGAATTTTCAGCTTAGTATTTTTCTGGAAACATGACACATTCATTTTTTAGGGTTCTGTGATGAATGGAAAGTTCAAAGGAACAGTATTTATTTGAAATTAAGCTCTCAATTAATAATAATAATAATAATAATAATAATAATATAATTATTAATAATAATAATATTAAAAACAGTTTAAAAAGGTGCATGTACACCTCCAGTAAAGTTTTTGATTTTTAATGTTTTTAAAACAGGCTCACAAAGCCTGCATTTATTTGATCCAAAGTAAAAACAGTCAAAATAAATATAAAGAAAGAAATATTTTTTGCTATTTAAAATAACTTTTCTATTTGAATATATTTTAAAATGTAATTTATTTCTGTGATTTAAAAGCAGAACTTTTAGCATCATTACTCCAGTCACATGATCCTTCAGAAATCATTCTAATATTCTGATTTTCTGCTCAAAAATGTATTATTATTATTATTATTATTATTATTATTATTATTATGTTGAAAACAGCTGAGTAGAATGTTTCAGGTCTCTTTGATGAATAGAAAGTTCAGAAGAACAGCATTTATCTGAAGTAGAAATCTATTGTAACAAATTTGAAGCATCCTTGATAAATAAAAATATTAATTTCTATCATTTGTTTTTTAATAGTATAGTGTATAATGTTACAAAAGCTTTTTATTTCAGGTAAATGCTGATATTTAGATCTTTTTATTCATCAAAGAATCCTGAAAAAAAAAATTACTCAACTGTTTTAAATATAAATAATAATAAATGTTTCTTGAACAGCAAAATAGCATATTAGAATTATTTCTGAAGGATCATGTGACACTGAAGACTGGAGTACTGATGCTGAAAATGTAGCTTTGATCACAGGAATAAATTACATTTTAAAATATATTCAAATAGAAAGCAGTTATTTTAAATTATATAAATATTTCAAAATTTTACTGCTTCTGCTGTACTTTGGATTAAATAAATGCAGGCTTACTGTTCAAAAACTTTGACTGGCAATTGTATAATAATGAAATCACATTTTAATTTAATAAACAAAATTCTGGTTAAAATCATTTTAGCATCAACTTACCAAAGATAAAAAGGAAGAATTAATTTGCTTCCCCTTTTTTAAATATTTTGACTTGATCTTTGCTTGTTTTTGCACAGACGAATGATATCACTTTGTTTTGTGTTTGTTTGTACAGCAAAAGTGAGGACAGATGAGCAGCAGCGAAAAGCTCTAGGGGGTGACTGTGACATCGACAGCGTTCAGGTCAGCGTCCTCTCCGGACACACACACCTGTCATGCAAAATGGCACAAATCACATGTGACATAAAAGAAAACAGGGCAGGATGTCCAAGGCCAAGTGCGTGACACACTGCAGCCAGTGGAGCGCCGGACAAGTGATTTGTACCCTACACGTCTTTTAATATGAGGTAACACTGTTATGATTATGACATCAGCATCCGATTTGGGGTTTGCTTAGAATAAACGACTTTTTGTCGTTTTTTACATGTGCGCACGACGATCAACTTTCTGTTTGATGTTCTCGCTGTCACCACGTGTATTAAATGACAGGACTTTGTGGTTTGACTTAAAAAGAGGGGAAAAAAACCATGGCGTAAACATGGTATGGGAAGACGCAGCGCTGGCCCGCAGCTCCTGAAGGAGTTGATTTCAGCTTCACTTCTAAAAGTCTCTTTTAAAGCTTAATGGCCTTGATTACAAGAGTCTAAGCGCTGAAAGAAAGAGAGGCGATCACTCGCTCTCATCAGCTCGTGCTCAAACGACTGCAAACTCTGCGAATATAATTAACTAAATTAAAGCGCTGAGCCCACAAGTTCTTCCCCTGCAAGCCCGGCTCATTTACATGCCGGATGTTTGTAATTTAAAAGAAGAGGCCTTTGGTTTCTCTGTGTGTTTGGGAAAAATATGAAGGCTGGGACTGGGGGGATGAAGAAAGAGAGCAGGAGCGAAGAAAATTAGTCAAGTTGCAGAATTTAGGAGCAGTAATATGCAAAAAGCTGAGGAGCGTGTTTTCATAACAGCCCTGTGGTTATGAGTGAATCGTTAATTATTAATGGGATCTTTCACCCTCTTTGTTTCATCCTATCACGTATTCCAAAAGAAGAACAATCTGAGAAACTTCCAAAGAGCAGCGTCTGTATATTTTACAAATAACACAATGAATTCGTGCCCCCGATACATATCAAATGCGCGGCGCTGAAATGTCACGCGCCGCTGTGCAGACAGGTGGAAATACTTAAATGAGTAAACGCGCTGTAACCTAAATGTTTACCACAGTAATCCGAGTTAACTTGTAGTGTTTTTCAGTCTGTGTGTGTGTGCGGCAGGGTGACATCATTAATAATTCTGCTTTTCTTAAAAATGCGATGTGATCTTTATCAACTCCTTTGTTCTGACATCCACATATGTCTTTTTTTTTTTCCTCTCTCTTCTTTTTCAGTGTCTGTGTTTTTCTCATGCTCGGGAGTATTATAATCATCTGTGTTTATTTTCCTAAATATCTCACAGATAAAACATTCGGAGTGAGGGATTGCCTTAATATCGTTGCCGAAATTAAATGATAATTAAAAATTGTTAGTTTAAAGCAATTGCCCTCCATAAAACTTAGATTACTTGAACATTAAGCACATTTCATTTTTATGGCTTTACCCGAATGATTACTCAATAATTTTATGTACTTTCCGAAGCGTGTGTCAGCGAGAGAGAGCGATAACCGAGTTCATCGTCTGTAGTGTAAACACATGGAGTCAAATTAAGTATGTCTGCTTCAAACTTTTTTGACAATAGCGACGTTAAGGTAACAATTTAAAATGTGGCAGCCTGGGCGGCGTGAGGCGGTCTGTCAAAAATGTGTTCCCTGTGTTGCTCTGCCAACATCTGAGTTTATTTGTAATATTGTTTTTCTTTTCTGGCTTCTTCAAAGACGGAGAAAGAGGGATGTGTGGCGGAGAGGCTCGGGGGCAAGCTGCGACTCTCCTCGCGTTGCCTGTACGACTAGTTTCCTACATTACTTAGGGGAAAATTCCTTTTTCCAATTCAGCCTGTCAGGGCCAATTTGGGCAAACAGTAAGCATGCGCCTTGCGCCCCTCCCGATCGGCCAAGCCGCTCATCGCCATGGTGACAGCTTGATTAGATCATCAATCCTGGCCGTGAACAGCGTTCTTCCTGAACACCTGTGCGGCCAGGTCACCCAAGCCTCTTAGCTACCGTTGTTTGCGTGACCCCCACATGCAGCTCCGGCCTGCAGTTACATCAAGCTGCAATGTAAAAAATGACCTGCGTTCGCAAACAAGACAGAGAGAATGAAGAGACGGACTCTTTCAGAGCTGCTAATGCAAGAGAAATGTAAACAGTATGTGACTCTTGCCACTTCCTCTTTCTTTCTGTATGCATTCAGTGAAAGAAAGTGTTGCGTTAGGTCTGCGCTGTGCTTCATAATCTTAAGTGTTCTGAATATTATCTATAATTTATTACATAAAATATTATACACATAGAAATTTATTATAAATATAGAAAATCTGCTTTAATTTATTTATTTTACTTTTTTAACATTCCTGAATATTTTGGGGTGTTTCTTGTACTTTTTATGTCTTTAGGTTGGAATATTAGTAAAACTTTGTAGCTTTTAATTTATTATTTTGTGAATTTTGTTTTTTAAATTGAGAGTTAGTACTCTGTTTTTCTTTTAGTTTATTTTCATGCTGATGGCAGATTACGTTTTAATGGTTCTGTGCCAATTATAAGACTGTTTGATATCATTAATTTTTGGCCATGTCTGCATTCAGCATCTGTATTGTAGTAAATGGCAGAAAACAACACTTAATTCACAGAATGATGCTCACTTGTTTGTAAATAAATATATAATTTTATTATAAATATAAATAAAATATGAAATCTGCCTTAATATATGTGGGTGGGTATTTATTTATTTATTTATTTATATATATATATATTTTTATGTCCCTGAATATATTTGGGTGTTTTTTGTACTTTTTGTTTCATTTTATTTTATTTATTTCATTTCTCAGAAAAGTTTTACCATGCCTTTGTCATTTATTTTTGCTACTGTTTATAGTTTTTTTTTTTTATTTTGTTTTAACCACAGCAAAAAGTGATACAAGCATAGCATATTTCCCTATTTATGTTATGAAAACTGTATTGTTGTTATAATATTATATTTCTTTCTATTTTTTTTTTTTTTTTTTGAAATTTCCAAAAGAAGCAACAATTTTACCATGACGGTTTGTTTTAGGGTTTAGCATGCTTGATATAAAATATGAGCCATGAGTTATGATAAAAAATAAATAAATAAAGAGAAATCAAGGTAAACATGTATTTACATTTTTAAATTAATATATTTGAGCTTCAAAGTTCTAATTTTGTCTAATTATGTTTAAGTTGTCAAAGTGTGAAAATAATATTAATTAATTCGTAGATTTATTGTTCCTGAATATATTTGGGTGTTTCTTGTCCTTTTTATGATGCTTTTAATTAAATTTTATTTTTCCACAGAAATGTTTTACCATACCTTTGTCATTAATTTGTCAGAAATTTCCACTAGAACCAACTATTTTACCTTGACGGTTTGTTTTAGGGTTTAGCATGCTTGATATGAAAAATAACCTGTGATATATGAAAATAAACAAATAAAGAAAAATCAAGTTAAATATTACTAGTAATTATTTTTTTAATTTTAGCATCAAAGTTGTAATTTTGTCAGATTATGTAAAAGATGTTTAAAAATAATATTTAAATAAAATTTATCCATAAATGTATTTATTAATTATTTATTTAATGTCCTTGAGTATATTTGGGTGTTTCCTGTACTTTTTAAGTCTTTAGGTTGGAATATAATTAAAACTTTGTAGCTTTTAATTACTTTTTTTTTGTCCACAGAAAAGTTTTACCATGCCTTTGATATTTATTTTTGCTGGTGTTTATATTTAGTTTTTTTATTTAATTGCTTTAACCACAACACAAAGTAAAACAGACATAGCATATTTCTATATTTATATTATAATTAATTAATTAATAGTTATTAGGATATTATGTTTAATTTTTTTTTTTTTTTTTACAGAAATGATCACAAAAACCATCAACTGTACCTGTACTGTGCATAATATGAAATATGAGCTGTGATTTATGAAAAAAAAATAGGACAAATCAAGGTGAAGATTACTTATAATTAAAAATTGTAATAAATATATTTGAGCATCATAGTTGTAATTTTGTGAAATTATGTTAAAATTGTCAAAGTGTGAAATAATATTTAAATGTGTGTATTTAGTATACATAAAATGCTAGATATGAAATTAGCTTAAGGAAGAATCAGCCATTTCATTACAAAAATATTTGAAACACCATGCTATTAAATACAAAACAATACATAATCTGAGATATAATAGAAGTGACATGTTCTTGGTTCAGAAAAAGTGACAAAAATGTCAGAATTCTCCATGTGATGAATGCATGTTCAGCGTTAGATAAATAGCACAAGTGCCCATAGTTAAAGAAACACCCTTATATCTTCCCCCAAATCTTTGAAATTCTTTGAAAGTCATTTGCATAAGCTATCAGACTTTGCGAATATGTTCTAATGTACTAATTAAAATGTAATTAAATGTCCTATTGAGACCCAAGCACACTAGCGAAACCCTATCTAAGAGAGAGCTTTTAAGAGAGAACGTCGTGGCTGGATTGAGCGCCATTAAATGAGCCCGCTCTCGATAAACACCACGAACAAAGCGCTGCCCATTTATGCAGCGAGTCATATATCACACAGGCTGAGATTAATTCTCCCCGGGCGTTAACTGGGTCTCCTGCCTCCAGTGTGTCTTTAGGGTAGTTAAGAGTTTGGATCGTACAGGAAGCGCTCTGCTACGCTGTCCTAGCATGAGGCTAAATGCGCACAGAGCAAGTGGATATTCGACAGCGATTCTCCTGAGTCAGCAAAGTTAAACAGCATCAAACAAATCGTGTTCATAATCTGATTATTTTTTGCTTTCTAAGACTTTAAAAGACTTGAGAATGTTTTGTTACAGTCAGCAGTTTTTGCTTAACTAGCTCAATTACACATGACTAACTATAAAATGCTGTTAGTAAACCAAGTATTTGCACTTCTGTTTATTCAGTAAAGAGAAGTTTATAAAAGGAGAGTTTGTTCCACTTACGCACGGTCTCATTCATTATTTTGAAACACCTTGCAACACCAGAGGAAAGAAAGCATCAGGTTTTATGAATTAGCAGTTATGTGTGAGCATGTTTTTATTTTTTCCCTCTGATGTCCTACTTTTGAGAGGCTTGTCCTGCTGAGGGTGAGTGGAACAAGAGCTCATTGAAGATTCTGTGCTGACACCGAGACCTTCCCTTGGTACATTCTTGTCTGTCTGTTACATGCCAAGAGGATTCAGTGACATCACAACTTTTTTTTGGCATACGGTCAGAAACATCAGGCCCAGATTTGACTGGTTGTGAATTCCATGTATGTGAAAAGATTGTATGAGTGACCAGTTTTACAGATTCAGTATCTAAGACTGGTAAATGATAATTAGTGATAGTTAGTGTAATTTATAAATAATATAGGATAATTTATATAAAGTATATATATTTATTGTATATTATAAAAAATATTCTTTATATTTATATATTATTACATATAAATTATATATTTATATTAGGGCTGTCAAACGATTAATCACGATTAATCGCATACAAAATAAAAGTTTGAGTTTGCCTAATATATGTGTGTGTAAAGTGTGTAATTATGTATAAATAAATATATTAAATAAATAATAATTACACACAGTACAGTACACACACATATATTAAGCAAACTCAAACTTTTTTGTATGGGATTAATCGTTTGACAGCCCTAATTTATATATAATTATAAACGTATTAAATTATGCATCACACACAAACACGCATGCATATAATTCTATTTAATAAATATAAATATATTTAAATATGTATATTTATATGTAATACAAGTTTTAATATTCAGTGTTTATATATAATTAATAAATGTAATAATTATAAATTATACAATGCACACACATATAAATATAAGTGTATTAAATAGAATTATATATATTCAAATACGTATATAATTATATTTAATATATTTAAAAATTGTGTGTGTGAAAATTACTTATAAATTATATATTTGTATATAGTTATAAATGTATTAAATTATGCATCACACACAAACACACATGCATATAATTCTGTTTAATAAATATAGATATATATTTAAATATGTATACTTGTATGTAATACAAGTTTTAATATTCAGTATTTATATATAGTTAATAAATGTAATAAATTATAAATCATACAATACACACAAATATAAATATATTAAATAGATTTATATATTCGTGTATATGTATAAAATCATATTTTATATATATATATATGTGTGTGTGTGTGTGTGTGTGTGCATGTGAAAATTACATATATATAATTCTAAATATTTTAAGTTATGCATCACACACAAACACACATGCATATTATTCTATTTAATAAATATAAATAAATGTTTAAATATGTATATGTAATACAAGTTTTAATATTCAGTAATTATATAAAATTAATAAATGTTATAAATTATAAAATACACAATACATATATAAATATAAATATATGAAATAGAGAATATATATATATATATATATATATATTTATGTATACAATTTATTTTTATTTTTAAAACTAATAAGACTTTTACCTGCATATTTGATATTTGTACAACTAGTGTCTCCCACAATAACATAAAACAAGTTCAGAGTCAGATTTTTTTTTTTACTTTTAAGTCCTGCTTGTAAGACTAACCAAATATCCATGTTGTAGATGAAAGTTTTGTTTATTAATAGATAGTGTTTTTGATGCCAAGTTAACATTGTTTATAATATTATATGTCAAGGCTTGTGGGTGTAAAACAGCATCTGAAATGCAGTAAAGTTGTCTTCTGAAATGAAAGGCACATTTGGCTACTAAAAATGAGTTAGTGCTCCCAATTTTTCTTTGAGTTTATTTTCATGCTGGTGACAGATTATGTTTTAATGGCTCCGTGCCAATTATAAGACTGTTCGATATCATTAATTTTCGGCCACGTCTACATTCAGCATCTGTATTATAGTAAACAGCGGAAAACAACAGTTAATTCACATGATGATGCTCATTTGTTTGTTGGTTATTAATTGCGGCCGGGCAGTTTTTCCTCAACACCAATAAACCAACAATAGTTTTCAAATCACCTGAAAAATGAGTCCAAGGACGAGGCGGCCCGGAGAAAGGCGTGGTGCCCAGCCTGAAAAACGATCAGCCGCATTGACCAAGATGAATGGAGCTCAGATGGGTTTTAATTAGTGCAGCTGGGCTCATTAATTATAAACCCCCAATACAAATATTGTTATATTTGAGGAAATTTGTGATTTATTTTATTTGGTTGGCTGTTAGATGGAGATGAATGGTGGTTCGTCGTAAATGTTGCAGGGACACAAAAGCAGATGAAAGGAGAGAAAAGGGAAGATCAGCCACGGGGCACATCGGTTATTATTCCGCACACAATCAAGCGAAACAAAAGAAACGTAACCGCAAATAACCGCCGAAAAGCTGCGGAAAGATCTCACGACTGCCTTTAATCTCAAAGGTGAAGTTTGTGCACGATCCAAAACACCCCTGCAGCCAGAATATGTTGTGAGTTCTAAAGCAATCCAAACTAATAAGACTTTTAAACGCCATATTTGTACAACTGGTGTCTGCCGGAATAACAGAAAAATAAGTAAATGAGAGTTAGATTATTTTACAGAACTGAACAACATGGACAGTGTCCCCAAAATGTTTAGACTAGTTAGATGTAAAAAAATTATGTCTTGTATTATATAACATTAGATTTTATAAATATTTGATGTGTGTGGCATTTACTTTTAAGAAAATCCCTGTAGCATAAATGCAGTTTTTAAGCTAAATGTTTTTTACTTTTTATTATTAATTTTTTTTAAACAATGGGTTTGATATTTGGTGCCCACTGCAGTGATATTATATGGCATATCTTTAAAATAAATGGCTTTTGCTCATATTTATGTATTATTAATGAATTTTAAAGAAATGTTACATAATTACACTCTTGTGCAAAAGTTTGGGATCAGTAATGTTTTTTAAAGAAGTCTTTTCTGCTCATCAAGGCTGCGTTCATTTAAATAAAAATACAGAAAAAAACTATTACTACTATTGTGAAATATTATTGCAATTTAAAATTGTGGATTTCTATTTTAATATACTGTAAAATAGAATTTATTTCTGTGATGCAAAGCTGAATTTTCAGCATCATTACTTCAGTCTTCAGTGTCACGTGATCCTTCAGAAATCATTCTAATTTGCTGATTTATTATCAATGTTGGAAACAGTTGTGCTGCTTAATATTTAAAAAAAAAATTTTTTTGGGTGATCATTTTTTCAGTATTATCTGATAAATAAAATGTTAAAAAGAACATCATTTTTTTTTAAATAGAAATCTTCTGTACCAATATACACTACTGTTCAAAAATTGGGGTCTGTCATTTTTTTCTTTCTTTCTTTCTTTGAAAGAAATTAATACTTTCAGCAAGGATGTTCAATTGATAAAAAGTGATAGTAAAGACTTATATTGTTAGAAAAGATTTCTATTTTGAATAAACACTGTTCTTTTTAACTTTTCATTCATCAAAGAATCCTGACAAAAGTATCACAGGCTCCAAAAAACTCCAATGCTGATAATAAATTAGCATATTAGAATGATTTCTGAAGGATCACGTAACACTGAAGACTGGAGTAATGATGCTGAAAATTCAGCGTTGCATCACAGGAATAAATTATAATTAAAAGTATGTTAAAATAGAAAACAGTTATTTTAAATTGCAATTATATTTCATAATATTACTTTCTTTTTGATCAAATAAATGGATGAGCAGAAGAGACATTTAAAAAAAAAAAACAAATCTACAAATCTACAAAATAATGACATACATATAGATAAAACAACAAAAAAGAAGATTATAAAATAAGAACAAGAAATGCATTCAAAACACTTAAAAATAAAATAACAGAATTAATACAAAAATTCAAGTAAAATCTACCCTAAAGAAATTAGTTTTAAGGTGAGATTTAAAAATGTGAAGAGAGCAAAAATGTTAATGTTAAATGTATATTTTCCCAAAACATTATACTTTTTATCTATTTTATGCCTAATGCAGTGACATACAAACTGTTAGTAAGGCCAATATTTACCATGTTTTTTTAAATATGTGCAGCACACGTTGCCATTATTTAAAAATCTCTCTCTTTAGAAACTTCCTAATAGTTAGCAACATTTCCCTTCTCTTTCCTCCACTACTTTTTTCCTGCTTCGTCTACTTTGTTCAGCAAACTTCAGTCTTGTTCGCGGCAGCTGCATCAGTTGTGTGTGAGAAATGGAGCTGCGGTGAATCACGGCGCTCTGATTCGCCCCAGCCCAGCGTGACTGTGGAGCGCCTGCCGGAATCCAGCGGAATGTGCCAGAACTGAAGCCTGCTCGGCCCAGTCATCCTTAGCAGGGAGACATTAGTTACGATACATTATCTGAATGGCCTGCCATCTTTTCAAAGTAAACCTCATGGATTTTAGCCTGTCTCTTTTTAGAATTTTTTTTTTTTTCTCAAGTGCACTAGCACACACACACACACACGCTGACGCTCAGAGGCGCGCACATTCGAGTGGACACACGGGAACACCTATAATAGGCTTACACGACCGCGGTTAACTCGCACACCCTGCAATTACAAACATACAAACACACACGCTCACTCTTTATGTGCAGCCACCCCCCTCTCGCTGCTCGCGCTCCTTGGGCTATAATAAATTTCTTTGAAACATGACTCTACACATGAGGGGATGGCAATCTAGAGAGCAGAAATTAAAATTTCATTATTTACTGCACTTGTGTTGCAGGGTGCAATTAGTATCTACAGAGCATGGAGCAGGAATATTTAATCCTTCCTTTCTTTCTCTATCTCTCTCTCTCCTTTTCACCTAGAAAAAAGTGTGACCATGGTAACTGCTGCTATGACTACTGCATTGACCTTAGGACATAGTGGTAAATTGTGTTTTTTTTTTTTCTTCAGTTCCAAGTTCTTTTCTGTACACTTAAGCAGTGAACTAAAAAGAAACAGAGGAGGAGGAAAGAAAAATAACATCCGGGCATTGGATTAAATGCAATCATTGTCAGCCCACAACCATGCCATTTATCAGCGTACTGTTTTGGACTGTATAATAAGTTTCGTATATTAATACAATTTTTCATGTTACACCACTGGCTGAGATTCATGACCAGCAGGTGATCTCAGGTGATCATTGAATTACATGACCTGTAATGGGAGAGAAAGAGAGAGAGGGATATGGATATGGGAAATGGAGGGTGGAGCCGATGTTCTTCGGTTCATGTGAGCAACAGTTTTTGTACACATCATTTTTTTTTTTTAAAAAGTTTTAGATGCTATTCGACTTTTTCTGCAGAAGTCGTTTCTTTTTGGACTTTTCATTTTGGGAATTTTAAACTTAAACATGCTAAATTACACCGTGTTTGTGGCATGAACTGTATTAATTTGTAAAAGTAATATAAATACATTTTTACATTGTTTTTTTTTTTTTTTTAATTAGGCAAATTACCCAGTTTATTTCGTTTTTAATTGGAAATGTGATACCAAATGAAATTTGCTGTTTATATCACAAATTAGACATGAACTATATTTTAATGAACTGTATTTGTTGACGTTTTTTTAACAGGAAATTTTTCACAAAAAGTTAATAATTAAGCAAACTAACCATATTATTTTGTTTTAAATTAGAGATTTAATACCAACTGAAATTTATTTTTTATATTACAAATTAGACATTTAACTATATTTTTATGAAGTGTTTTTTTTTTATAACAGGATTTTTTCCATAAATCCAATCTTTTTTGTTTAAATGAGCAAAATAGCCAGTTTATTTAGTTTTAAATTAGAAATTTTATACCAGATGAAATTTGCTGTTTTTATATTACTAATTAGACATAAACTATATTTTTATGAACTGTTTGTATTTTTAGAGGGAATTTTTTTATGAATAGTTAAATCCTATTTATTTATTTAAGTTTATCAGACTAGTCAGTTTATTTTGTTTTAAATTATACATTTAATACCAAATTAGACATGAGCTATATTTTTATGAACTGTCCTATTTTTTTTATAATAGGAAATTGCTCATAAATTAAGTTCAAATATTTTTTTTTTGCCAGTTTTTTTTTTTGTATTAAATTAGACATCATACCACAAATTAGGCATGAACTATATTTTAATGTACTGTATTTTGTCATTATTATAAGAGGAAATTTTTCACAAATAGTTGAATCCAATTAATTTTTTTCAAATTGAGCAAATTAGTCACTTTATTTTATTTTAAACTAGAAATTGAATACCAAATGCAATTTGTTGTTTTTATATCACAAATTAGACATAAACTATATTTTTATGTTTTTTAATAGGAAATTTTTCCTATTTTTTTCTATTTCCTATTTTTTCCTATTTATTTATTTTATTTAGTTGAGCAAACTAGTCAGTTTTGGATTTACATTAGAATTGTAATACCAAATAAAATGTTCTGCTTTTATATCAGAAATTAGACATAAACTATATTTTTATGAACTCTAGTTTTTCACAAATAGTTCAATCAAATTATTAGTATTTTTTTAATTGAGGAAATTAAACAGTTTATTTTGTTTTTAACTAGATATGTAATACCAAATGAAATTTGCTGTTTTTATATCACAAAGTATATCTATATAAACTTTATTTCTATGCACTGTATTTTTTGTCATTTTCGTTTCTTTTAACAGGAAATTTTTTACAAATAGCTAAATCCAATTTATTTATTTATTGATTTATTTTTAATTGAACAAACTAGTCAGTTTATCTTGTTTTACTCATGCTATTTTTTATATTGGAAATTAGAAATGAGCTATATTTTTATGAACTGTCCTATTTTTTTATAATAGAAAATTGTTCATAAACCCATAAATCCAAATATTTTTTTTTATTGAGCAAATTAGCCAGTTTATTTTTGTATGAAATAATTTTATGATCACAAATTAGGCATGAACTATATTTACTAACTGTTTTCTTGTCATTTTTATATTAGGAAATTGTTCACAAATACTTATTTTTTTATTGAGCAAATAAGCCAGTTTATTTTGTATTAAATTAAAAAAGTTTAATACAGAATTTGCTAGTTTTTATATAGCATTTCAGCATAAGTTTGTGGGAAACTTTGAATATTATTCAAACTACTGCTTATTTAATTTAAAATTTACTACCATTTTGTTAAACGTGTTATCACAAATTGAACAAATTGATTGTAGGTTTAAATATATAAACAAAAGTTCTTCAAGACTTTCAGACCATACTATATTTGTAAATAAAAAAACAAAATCTTCCTTGTTACTTTGCAATAAACGAATGCATTTCTGTGAATATTGCCACCTCTCAAACTCACGTGGACTTTTAAGGAGCGTGTCCTTTTCTACCTTCCTTTTTTCTCCAATTTTTGCTCTGATTTAGCAGTCATTTTGTGGCCATAAATTACATGGCATGTGTTCAAATCCATTTAGAGAGGGAATAACGGCCATGGCCTTATTCTGTGGAGGCCGTTATCCAAATGTTAACTCCTTGAAAATATTTTACTAAACAGTCCCTAATTCGTTTACGATCGACGTGACTCCTAGCTCAACCCTTACCCCTGTCTGATCCCTGTGCCGACGGCCGCTCTGACAGCAACAGACTCTGTCTGATCTGAACTCCTCATTCATATGAATCTCACTGACTGTACTGATCAACATAGTGATTGTCGAGAGGTGTCGTCTGTGGTTTTGAAGCTTTTTGATTTTTGTAGTGTCAAACAAAATACCAAGCACCAAGAAGTCTTCAACTGATTCAGGTACAGCTGTACAGAAAGTCTTGTAAGTGTGAATCTGACGTTTCTGTTAGCATTCTTCCTTTAAGAAAATGCTAAAAGGAAACAAAGCAACTAATCTGAAAACAAATGAAACAAAATGAGTTTCCTCTGTTCTCTAAATCACTTGTTTCCCTCTGGCATAATTAAAATCCAGGCCACAACTGTTAATTTCCTTGATGTGCAGGTCTTATTAGCTTCTGTAGTGCAAAAACAGCAATAAAAACAACAATAAACTGTGTTTTTAGATGATAAACGAGAGGTTTGTAAGGCAACAATGTTTCCTCCGTCTCGTTCTTCGCCCTCGAGACAAGGCAGGCATTTTGCATAAGTATTAATAAGATGACTGATAGCAGACATACAGGATTAAATGATGATATCTGATCTTATAAAAATCTATTACAACTCATCTCACATGTTGTTTGTGAATAAAGAGAGCCATGTCTAATAATTTGGGGAATTAGGGGAAAACACTGGCATGCAGGACAAACAATTGCTTATTTAACTCATAAAACAAGACTGTTAAGCGCAATATTTGCCCTGAAAAAATAGCATTGCCACACTAATTCATATTTATTCCCTCAGTAGAGCGTTAAATGTGTGATTAAAAAAGTTTGAGACACAGATAAATTGTACGTCTGACAAATATGAATAAATGATGGAAATACACACTCCAGTCAAATTTACGCTTTATAAAAAGCTACAGTTAATGTCAAAAGTTTACATACACCTTGCAGAATCTGCAAAATGTTAATTATTTTACTAAAATAAGAGGGAGCATACAAAATGCATGTTATTTTTTATTTAGTACTGACCTGAATAAGATATTTCACATAAAAGACGTTTACATAAAGTCCACAAGAGAAAATAATAGTTGAATTTATAAAAAATTCAGCTAAATGTATGGGTCAAAATTATAGATTTTTCTTTTATGCCAAAAATCATCAGGATATTAAGTAAAGATCATGTTCCATTAAGATTGTACATTTTCTACCGTAAATAAATCAAAACTTAGTTTTTGATTAGTAATGTGCATTGCTAAGAACTTCATTTGTACAACTTTAAAGGTGTTTTGTTTTTTGTTTTTTTTCAATATTTTGATTTTTTTTTTTTTTTTTGCACCCTCAGATTCCAGATTTTCAAATAGTTGTACCTTGGCCAAATATTGTCCTATCCTTACAAACATGCATCAGTGGAAAGTGTATTAATTCAAAAATGTTGTAGTCCGGGGTCACAATTGTCTGTGGAAAAAAATAATCAGTTCTTATTAATTTTGTCTGGACTACACACTCCAGTCAATTTTACGCTTTATAAAAAGCTACAGTTGATGTCAAAAGTTTACATACACCTTGCAGAATCTGCAAAATGTTAATTATTTTACTAAAATAAGAGGGATCATACAAAATGCATGTTATTTTTTATTTAGTACTGACCTGAATAAGATATTTCACATAAAAGATGTTTACATATAGTCCACAAGAGCAAATAATAGTTGAATTTATAAAAAATTACCCTGTTCAAAAGTTTACATACGCTTGATTCTTAGTACTGTGTTGTTACCTAAATGAACCACAGCTGTTTTTTATTTATTTATATATATATTTTTCGTTGTTCATGAGTCCCTTCTTTGTACTGAACAAATTCTTTGGTTTTTCAGCCTGGGGGGGTGAAAACTTTTGGAATTTGAAGATCAGGGTTAATTTAACTTTTATCTTCTGGGGGACTTGTTAGTATCTTCTGTAGCTTCTGAAGGGCAGTACTAAATGAAAAAAATATAATATTTAGGCAAAATAAGAAAAATGTACACATCCTCATTCCGTTCAAAAGTTTTCACCCCTTGGCTCTTAATGCATTGTTTTTCCTTCTGGAGCATCAGTGAGCGTTTGACCCTTCTATAATAGTTGCATATGAGTCCCTCAGTTGTCCTCTGTGTGAAAAGATCAGAAAAAACAGCGGGCAGCTAAACTGGACAAACAAGGGACAACTATGTCTAAACATAAAAACACTGACTGTGTATCATTCAGGTAACAACACAGTATTAAGAATCAAGTGTATGTGAACTTTTGAACAGGGCCATTTTTATTAATTCAACTATTATTTTCTCTTGTGGACTATATGTAAACATTGTTTATGTGAAATCTTATTCAATCAGTACTAAATAAAAAATAACATGCATTTTGTATGATCCCTCTTGTTTTGGTACAATAATTTTGCAGATTCTGCAACGTGTATGTAAACTTTTGACTGCAACTGTATATTATTCTGCGTAAAGATTATACACCCTTTCCATACTGACATCACCTGACCAGCTGAATATTTCTCACTTATTTTTTTTGACATTTTTAATTGTTAAATAAATAACCTAAGGGTGACAGACTCTAGAAATAGTGTTTTATCTCCTGTACAGTAGGCATTAATAAAAAGTCCAAGATTGTCGCTGTCACTTCAAGATGCTCAATAAATACTTTAGCAAGTTACTCATTAATTGAGTACCGTGGGCTGTCACGTCACCCGGAGCTGGTCTGAGTGAAGAGATGTCGGCAGGCAAACGAGATGTGATTATATCTCTCACTGCTTTTGTTACCCAGTTTAGCTAATAAGTACTTTTCAAACCGCGCTATCATTTTGCGCTCGGTCGGGGAGCGCACGCCGGCGATGTTAACTCGAGTTCCCACCTCAACACTGTTATTAAAGATCTCACTCAGCTCTTCAGGGAAACTCACCTCAGTCGCTCACATCCCAACTCAACCGCCATATCCGACGGAGGTTTGCTTTGTGTTCTCAAAACTCGCTCATCCTCTACCTGTCCAACCTCACCCCGCTGTGATGTGACAACAGGTCTGAAGGAGTTTTGGGGCGGAAACTTTTTAAGTGTGAATTTAATCTACAGTGAATGGAACGATTACCAACAAGCGACACAGTTGCGTCTTTACGGCTTTAATTGTTATGTTTATTTTTAATATGTGATAAAGTGGTTAGAAATGTGGACTTCAGGTCTAGGATTACAGCATCAGTCTTTGAAAGGTACGCAAAGTCTGTTTTAAGCACTATACTATATATAAACTATATTTTATTTTTTATTTTCCACATTTGTATCCCTGGACCACAAAACCAGTCTTAAGTAGCATGGGTATATTTGTAGCAATAGCCAAAAATACATTGTATGGGTCAAAATTATAGATTTTTCTTTTATGCCAAAAATCATCAGGATGTTAAGTAAAGATCATGTTCCATTAAGATCGTACATTTTCTACCATAAATAAATCAAAACTTCAAATAGTTGTACCTTGGCCAAATATTGTCCTATCCTTACAAACCATACATCAATGGAAAGTGTATTAATTCATATATTTTGTGGTCCGGGGTCACAGTTGTCTGTGGAAACAAATAATCAGTGCCTATTAATTTTTTCTGGACGGTAGTTTAAAGTTTGGCGCATTTCTTGAAACGTTCAAGCATGGCTTGAACACGATGTTAGCTTGAAGAAAAAAAGAATTGACTGGTTTGATTTTTAATATCTTGTCTTTAAGTGGTTAGAAAATGAGTGTGGTGTTTGTGGCATCAATATTTAAATGATATTCTTTTCATTTATGGCACTTAGTAAGTATGGTTAAAAAATAAAATTGTTGTTGTAACTTATATCTCACAGTGTGAATTTATACAGCACCATTGGAATGTTATTCTCACAATTGCGATGTTTATTTAATGTAATTGTTTTTTCTTTCTCACAAATGTGACTTTATATGTCACAGTGTGACTGTTTTTCTTAACTTGAGCTAGATAACAGCCTTCCTCTGCTTCATTTTGCAAATTATATCTGTGAAATATTCTGCTATTTTCCCTCAGAGCCGCTTTGCAATTTTTTCTGTGTTCCCACTGTTATTTTAGTATTGGTTATATATTATAGTATTTATTAATATTTTGATTAATTATCTATTTTAATCTTTTTATTCTTTCTTTTAATTTTTTTATTATGATTCTAAGTTTTTAGTCATTTTATGTGCTTTTTTTTATAATAATTATATATTTTTTAATATATAGAATTTAGCTGTAATTATTTTTTAGTTTTTATTTAGTTTTAGTAATCTTTCAGTATTTTGTTTTATATTTCAGTTAGCTGAACAACAGCAGGCAACATTTCTCATTTCTAAAAAAATATATTTATTTATTTTTGTGTGTGTCTCATATTTATACTACTTTTATTTTTTATTATCTTTAATTCAGTTAAGAACAACAACAATAGCTGTAATGGTAACACTTCACAATAAGGTTCATTAGTTTACTACATAAGAACTAAGAATGAACAATACTTCTACATCATTTATTAATCTTAATGTTAATTTCAGCATTTTCCCAATGCATTATTAAAATTAATACTGCAACTAATGTTAACAAATGACACCTTATTGTAAAGTGTTACTGTTTTAATTAACAATAATACTGCTGTATGTTTATTCACAGACGTGCCGATTTCACGTTTTCTGTTTGATTGCTTTACATGTCAGTCAGCTGGTCTGTTCCTGTCTAAGCGGGCGGGTCTCTGACAGAATAAGCAAACAGGCATAATGTAGGTTTGTAATATCTCCATGAATCTGAGGTCATGAACTCCACCCACTCTCAGAACTTTTTTGAGGTATAGTTCTCATTTAAGATTAGCTTGATTTAGATATTGGTGAGTGAGTTTGGGCTAATATACGTTGTCACATCTACTGCAGTTCATTTGACGGTAACTTGCGAAGCCCTGGGGATTTTAAGGTTAGAAGAATGTTTTAATTTAGATTAGCATGAGGGTTAAGGTGAGCAGCATCTGGGTTCCACACCAGATCTCTCAGAGTCCTATCATGCTGTGATACCGCAGTGGAAAATAGCACGAGTCTGTGTCAGGCGCTTTCAGGTAGAGTGACAGCACTGTGCCGTGGTGTGGTCTCTCTCTTCCTGCCTCTCTCTCTTCTGTGTGTGCGTGCGTGTGTGTGAGAAGATGTTCTGGGCCTGCAGGGGGGCTGAACTGCCAGCTGCCTCGTCGTGCCTTTTAAATCACACTCTTCACACACTTCACTCTTCTGACAGCTACTGACACACTGCGTATGTCCTCTGTCCTCCCTCGTTCACTCCCTCTCTCCTTCACTTTCTCTCTGTCCCTGTATCATCCTTCCGACGCAGGGATTCAGGCTCCTGGCTAATCTCAGCTGTGTTTAGAATTCACTTACCACCCTTCACTACAGATTTAAAGGGACAGTTCACCAAAAAAGTCATCATTTTCTCACCCTGGTGTCTTTCCAAACTCGTATGATTTTCATGCTTTCTTCAGAACACGAGAAAAAGACATTATAAGCTCCAAAAAGGACACAAAACCACTATAAAAGTGGTTCATATGTCTTGTGTAGTATATTAAAATCTGCAAATTCACTTGATAGGTTTAAATTAGCAACAGACTGAAGTTTAAGTTATGTTAGTGAGAAGTTGTGATGCGCAATTTGTGAATGAATCATTCTTGAGTGAATCTTTTTAATGAATTTGTAACTCAGTGACTGGAT
Source organism: Labeo catla (assembly GCA_012976165.1). Taxonomy (NCBI): domain Eukaryota; kingdom Metazoa; phylum Chordata; class Actinopteri; order Cypriniformes; family Cyprinidae; genus Labeo; species Labeo catla. Next base: position 1,038,725 of record VONZ01000060.1, on the reverse strand, counting down.
TGTTACAGTTAGATTTGTGAACCATTTCATATAGACTCTTTTTGTTTACTGAACTTGTTCATTGAAAAGATTCAACTTTGCTTCATTCACAAATAGGATAGTTATTTTTGATATACATTTTTTTACATTTATTATTAAAATGATATAAGGATGAGTGAATTATGACTGATTTTATTTTTGAGTGAAATATCAATTTATCAACTTCAGATGTTTGTTGTCAGTAAGTTTTTTTTTTTTTTTAAGAAATTAATACTTTTATTAAGCAAGGGTGCATTAAATTGATCAAAAGTGATAAAGGGATTTATAATGTTACAAAAGATTTCTATTTCTAATAAATGCTGTTCCTTTAAACTTTCTATTGATCAAAGAATCCAGAGGTTTCCACAGAAATATTAAGCAACTCGACTGTTTTAACACTGTGATAATGAGAAATGTTACTTAGGCACCAAATCAGCATATGTGACCCTGGACCACAAAACCTGTCATAAGTAGCACAGGTATATTATTTGTAGCAATAACCAAAAATACATTGTATGGGTCAAAATTTTTCTTTTATGCCAAAAATCAATGGGATATTAAGTAAAACTCATGTTCCATGAAGATATTTAATAAATTTTCTACCGTAAATATGTCAAAACGTAATTTTTTATTAGTAATATGCATTGCAAAGAACTTCATTTGGGCAACTTTAAAGGCAATTTTTCTCAGTATTTTTATTTATTTATTTTTTTGCACGCTCAGATTTTCCAGATTTTCAAATAGTTGTATCTCGGCCAAATATTGTCCTGTCCTAAAATAACTATACAGCAATAGGAAGCGTATTTATTCAGCTTTCAGAAAGCTTTCAAATGATGTATAAATCACAATTTCAAAAAATTGACCCTTTTGACTGGTTTTGTGCTCCAGGGTCACATATTAGAATGATTTCTGAAGAATCATATGACAAAAAACTGAAGTAATGGCTGCTGAAAATAGAGCTTTGCCATCAGAGTAATAAATTAAATGTTAATTAAATGTAAAAGTTATTTTAAACTGTAATTTTGTAGTTGTTACATTTTCTGAATTTTAAATTGTAGTTTTGTAATTGTTACTTTTTCTGAATTTTTGATCAAATAAATGCAGCCTTGTATGCATAAGACACTTTAAAAACACTAACCCCCAAAAAAAACATTTAAAAACTAGTGAAAATTGAAACTGAGAACTGGAAAGCTCAGTTAAAGAAGTTCACCTCCAGAACAAAAATGTACACATAATGTACTCACCCCCTTGTCAGCCAAGACGTTCATGTGTTTCTTTCTTCAGTTGTAAAGAAATGATGTTTTTTGAGGAAAACATTTCAGGATTTCTCTCCGTGTAGTGGACTGATATGGTGCCCCTGAGACTGAACTTCAAAAATGCAGTTTAAATGCATCTTCAAAGGGCTCTAAATGATCCCAGCCAAGAAAGAAGGGTCTTATCTAGCAAAACATTTTTTTTTCTAAAAAGAATTTACAATTTATACACTTTTTAACCTCAAATGCTCATCTTGTCTAGCTCTGTGTGAACTCTGTGTATTCTGGTTCATGACAGTTAGGGTATGTCGAAAAACTCCCATCTCATTTTCTCCTCCAACTTCAAAATTGACCTACATTGCTGTTTTACCTTTTTTTGTAAAGTGCGTTTGATCTTCTTTGCAAGTTCACTTTGGTTCGGTACTTCTGCAGAGATGTAGGATGGAGAAAATGAGTTGGGAGTTTTTCGACATACCCCAACTGTCATGAACCGGAATACACAGAGTTCACGCAGAGCTAGACAAGATGAGCATTTGATGTTAAAAAGTGTATAAATTGTCTTCTATTCACACCAAGAATAATAACTGTAATGATAACTATAATGTGTTTATTATGTTGTTTGCTGCTTTAATGCTCGAGTTTGGCTGTTAGTGTTTTTATTGTTCAAACACTGGAAAGAATTGATTCTGTGTCATTATTGTTAAGCTGTGGTGTTCACATCTCTGGTCTCAGAATTAAAAATGTCACCATTACAGTGAACTGGATTTTACTGTCACTGAAAGGCTCCTGATTTGCAAACACTAGTATTTTAACATCATGTAAATGATGGTTATATTGTATGAGATTCAGGTTTATGGATTTATCGGGACACTGGGGATGTTCTAATTTACCCTTGCTTTTCATTTAAGGTAGAATTGCCCAGAGGTTAAATTATTGATCAAGCCTTATTAATGTAGTGGAAAAGGTTTAAGGATGAATTTTGAAGAAACCCTGGGCAGTGGTAAGCATGTGGAAATAGTGATCCTTGGATTTAGAGCTTTGTTTTTAGACTTTCAATGTGTACGTCACATCTCGGTCTTGTTTCTTTCTCAGGATCTCCTCAGTTGTTGGTGGATTTCATTTAATCTACCGTTTGCTGTTGTAGATATTTGAGTCTTCTTATTCTCAGTAGTGAAGGACATGCAAAGAAAGTGTGGTGTTAGAGGACATTTTTGTGTTCTTGCACTTTTTTTTTTATCGCCTGTCACCTTGCCATCTACAGGGGGGTCGTGTTGATGAGCCGTCTCAGCTGACGGTCCCGTGTCTGGGCCTTGAAGTCCAAACCACCAGGGGACGCGGTGGAAGGTTAGCACCTCCGCAGCGAGGTGTGTGTGAAGCTTTTCATTTAGCGTTGGGCTGTGACAAGACCCCTGGCCCAGATAAGCGGAGCTTTGCCTCTTTTACAGGTGAAATCTATTCTCACATTTGCCTCAGGGGCGCGTGGACTGTAACAGAGTTTCTCGGCCCCTCTGGGTCCCACCACAAAGCCAGAGAATAAATGGTGAAGGTGGCTGCAGTGGACAGAAAAATCAATGCCTGTTTATACAGACATGACAGTCCTGGAGCCCCTGCAATCGGCCCGGCAGCCCGCCTGCTCTCCCACGCACTTTTCTATTCTCCTGCTTTATTTCTCTCTCTGTCACACCAAAACTGTCTCCTGTAACCTCTCGCAAAGGTGAGAATAGACCCTCAGGTGGTCCTGCCTTTGCTTTCTCAGCTTCTGCTGCCTTACTGCTGTAAATCCTAGTTGTGCTCTAATCCAGTTTCTACGCTCAGTACTTTCTAAATGTTGAAGTGCTTTAACTTTTATTTTTTATAATTTAATTGTGTATACTACACTATTCAAAAGTTTTTTGAAAGAAATTAATGCTTTTATTCAGCAAGGACACATTAAATTGACCAAAATTTAAATTCAATTTTAAATTATTTATAATGTTACAGAAGATTTCTGTTTTAAATAATGTTCTTTTAAACTTTCTATTCATCAAAGAATCCTGAAAAAATTCCACAAAAATATTAAGCAGCACAGCTGTTTTCAGCATTAATAATAAGATTTTTTTTAGCACCAAATCAGCATATTAGAATGATTTCTGAAAAATTGTCACCCAAGACTAAAAATTCAGCTTTTTAAAAATTCAGTAATAGATTATATTTAAAAATGTATTCAAATAATTATAAAAAAAATGGGTTGTATGAATATTTCACAGTGTTATTGTTTTTACTATCTTTTTAATTAAAATAAATGCAGCTTTGATGAGTGTAAGATACTTTTTTTCAAAATATTAAACAAATAAATAAATAAATAAATAATAAAATATATATATATAATATTTATGACCCTGGACCACAAAACCAGTCATAAGGGTCAATTTTTATTTATTATTATTTTTAAATTTATACGTCATTTGAAAACTGAATAAGTAAGCTGTTAGTATATGACAATATTTGGCCGAGATACAGCTATTTGAAAATCTGGAATCTGAGGGTGCAAAAAATCAAAATATTGAGAAAATTACCTTTAATATTGTTCAAATGAAGTTCTTGGCAATGCATATTACTAATCAAAAATTAAGTTTTAAAATACTTATGGTAAGAAATTGACAAAATATCTTCATGGAACATGATCTTTACATAATATCCTAATGATTTTTGGCATAAAAGAAAAATCGATAATTTTGACCCATACTGTATATTTTTGGCTATTGCTACAAATATACCCATGCTATTTAAGACTGGTTTTGTGGTTCAGGGTCACATTTATAGAATATATTTTTTATTATGGTGTAGTATATTGTTTAAATAATATCTAGAAAGTATTTACTTTTTATTATGTTATAGAGCGATATTAGATGGTGACGATAACATTGATGATAAACCTTTTGTAAATTTGTAAATAAATTTGTTTTGTTTTTGTGTTTCATACTTTTTAAACTAAGACTGATAAAATGAATTCAGTAATTGTGGTGAATCTTATGATTTCCAGACTTTTTAAAATTCTATTAAACACATTTAATAAATATCTTGACGTTTTACAGTCCCATGAAAAGCTAATTTTTTTTCCCCTCTCAAATTTTCAGTGAACCGTGAGGGAATGAGTTTAAAACCCTCTCAACTAGAGCCCAAAAATGTAACAACAAACCGTGCGCAATAAACCCGGGAACATTTATTAATAACGTAAGTAGATTCAGTTTACATCTGTCTGTAGGCCACAAACTGCAAACAATCAAACGAAATGAAAAGCAAAATTGGAATAAACATTTTCTTAATGTTAAGATGCATAAAATAAGTGATCAATATTCCCGAGCTGCTGTCCTTGATTAATGCAAATCTGAGCAGAGAGAAGATGACTTGTGTATGAAGGAGCTCTAATGCTCCCGTGTAATAAATGCTTCCGTAAATCCGTCTGAGCAGTGATGCAATACCAGGCAGACGTGCCATAATTAGGCTTTTTACTTTCATTTGTTTTGTTTTCCATCATTCGCCATCGCTGGACGAGCGTTCGGTGGGAAAGAGGGGGTGGAATCTCTTTGTGGATCCAGTACAGTGCTCTTGTGTTGTATACGCTAATAAATACGAAGCGTGTATTTAATGCGTGTGATGTACAGGCATCTGCGTGTGTGTTTAGAGATGGAAGATTTCCTCAATCACAGCGTGTGTAAAGTGTCAACAATTTGCCTGAGCATAAAAAGCAGTGCTGGGTGAAACGAATCAGCTAGGATTCCTCTCTTCTCCTCTCGTGTGATTAGCTGCTATTACAGTTTCCAGTGGAGGATACAACAGCTGCAGTGACTGAGGCATTACTGTAGTAATGGGAGCATCTGCTTAAACGCGACTGTGTTTTCTCTCTCCGCACTAGTTGCCGTCACCATGTATCTTCCTCCTTTTCTTAGTTTCTGTGGTTTTTGTCCCTTGTTTGTCGGTACACTATAGCATCCGGTTTCTTCAATATGTCATCAGTGACGTGCGAAGCTTCTTTCGTCAAAATGTAGAACCACATTATAAATATTCATCAGGCACCCTTATAGATTTTCTAAGAATGAAACATATTCACTGCAGATGTGTTCAGTGGTTTAGCATGTATTTATTTCACAACAGGGATTCAGTAACACAACTAGTTTTTGTCTATAGGTACTGTGAGAAAACCTGAGGTGTCTGAGGAGCTAAAAATATTTAGTGATTAATTGTGTATAAATGCTGCTCTTAAAAAAAAGTTATGTGGAATAAGAACTATTTTGGCTTACATGGAAGTGCGTGTATTTATGTGTCCTGCAGCAGATTATGGAGCTGGAACAGCAGTGAGATGTTACGTTTATGCGTTTTGGAGAGGATTTTTTCCCAAAGTGTGTTCCCTGGGAATTGAATCTGTTACCATGATGTTGCTAGTACTGTAAAAAAAAATTGCAGCAACTTCAACTTAAAGCTTAAGCTTAGTTGCTGCCTTAAAATGTATGTATAATGAAATTGGCTGTACAAGTCAACTTAAATTATAAAATTTTATTAAACTGACCTAAAAATAATGTAGTTAAATCTTGTTTGACTTAAAAAAACATATGTGAAATTGGTTAAATTATTTTGATGAGTTGCTATGACTTCTTGTTCTTTTTTTTTACTTCAATAATTTCAATTAATTGCAATTAATTAACTTTTTTTTTTAACTTTAATAATATTCCAATTAATTGCAGTTAGTTAACATTTATCAATATTTTAATCTGTCTGTATTTATCAAAATGTTTTTTGTCTACACAACATGTAAGTGTTCTCAGCACCTCACTTAAGACATCTTTATTACATAATTTGTTATATTTATTGTAATTTATTATCAGTGTAATGATTAAATAATCACACTAAATTACTGTTAAGTTGACATCCCTAAAAAGTACGTAATGTCTGATAAAACATTTCCATTTTGCATATTATTTTGTGTAATTCGCCCACTTTGGTTTTTTTTTTTTTTTTTTTTACAGTTGAGCTACTGTGAAAATGACTAGGGCTTTTCTTATAGCCTAAATGATATTCGAATTAATTGCAATTTATTGACATTTATCAATATTTTTATCTGTCTATATTTATCTGAATGTTTTTTTGTCTACAAAACATGTAGCTGTTTTTTACAGCACCTCACACTGTGAGCACCATGCAATTAAGGCGTCTTTATTACATAATTTGTTATATTTTTTATTTTCCTTTGTTGTTGTTATTAGTATTATTATTAGTGTTATTTTTAAATAATCTAACTACATTTTCAGCACATCACGCTATGAGCACCATGCAATTAGGACATCTATTTTTTTTTACATAATTTGTTATATTTCTTTTATTTCCTTTGTTGTTGTTATTTTTATTAGTGTTATTAGTGTTATAAAAAATCGAACTAATTTACCATTAAGTTGACATCCCTAAAAAGTATGTAATGTCTGATTAAACACATTTCCTTTTTTAATATTAATTTGTGTAATGTGTCTGCTTTGAACACTTTTCATTTTTCATTAGCTAACTGATATTACAATTAATTGCATTTAATTTACATGTATTTAAATGTTTTTTATGTACACAGCATGTACGTGTTTTTTCAGCACCTCACGCTATGAGCGCCATGCAGTTAAAACATCTTTATTCCATAATTTATTTCTTTTTATTTCCTTGGTTATTATTTTAAAATAATCACACTAAATTACTGTTAAACTGACATCACTAAAAAGTATGTAATGTCTGATTAAACACATTTCCTTTTTGCATATTATTTTGTGTAATGTGTCTACTTTTCTTATTACTCTGAACACATAGTTTTTATTTTTTAGTTTTTAGTTTTTTACAGTTGAGCTACTGTGAAAATTACTGGGGCTATTGATAGATTTTTAAAATTAATTTTACAAATTTATTTTGTAATTTTATTACCCAAATGATATTCCAATTAATTAACATTTATCAATATTTATCAAAATGTTTTTTTTTGTTTGTTTTTTAAAATCTATACAGCAGGTAGCTTTCTTTACCTAACGCTATGAGCGCCATACAATTAAGACAATTTTATTACATAATTTGTTATATTTCTTTTATTTATTTTCTTTGTTGTTATTTTTTTATACTAAATTGCTGTTAAATTGACACCCCTAAAAAGCAAGTAATGTCTGATAAAACACATTTCCTTTTTTGCATGTTATTTTGTGTAATGTGCCCATTTTTGTTTCTTATTTCTCTGAATATAGTTTGTTTTATACAGTTGAGCTACTGTGAAAATTACTAGGGCTATCAATTGATTTTTTTTTTTTACCTAAATGATATTAATTAATTGCAATTAATTGGGCATTTATCCATATTTTCAAGTACATAATTTCTGATAAAGCACATTTCCTTTTTGCATATTATGTTGTGTAATGCACCCAGTTTTGTTTCCTATTACTCTGAACATTTTTACTCTGAACATTTTTTTTTTTGTACAGTGTATTAACATATAAATCAGAGCACAGTTAGATCTGGTTTGTTTATTATAACCCCAAGGAGGCTGTTTTTAGTCATTTGAGTGTATCTGCATGCGTGTTAGTGACAGAGATAAGTTGAGGGCTTGTTTATGTGCATTATGTGTGTGGTATATTTTTGTGCTCTAGAGAGGTTCAGTGTGTGTAAGAACGTGTGTATGCGTGACAGAAATAGGTTGAGCGCTTGCGGTACGCGTGAGTGTATTTATACATGATGTGTGCGCGTGTGTGTACATGCTCGTGTTCGTGCGCGCAGTGCGTATGGCGTGTGTGTGTGCACCTGCTGTGAACTGTGAGGGTCATTTGTAACTCATTCTGATTAATGGTAGTTTGAGCTGAATAAATGAATGAGATGCAGAGAACAGTCAGTCTCACGGCGAGCTCGCAGCTCCACTCAGCACCGTGGGATTGCTTCCTGTCCACAGCTCCACAATTGATTTCCTCATTGCTTCAATTTGTCGCTTAATCTACTGATATGTTGATAAATTTTTCACACTTTGTCAATTAATTTTCTTGAAAAATGAGGCCCAAAATGACGAGCGCATCAATACAGCCGGGCAGCGATTCTGTGACAAAATTAAGTGATAAAATTAATTGTCCCCCATCTTTTTCCTGTGAAAACAGAACTAATGAGAGTAGCAATTAGAGTCACATGTGCTCTCCTCAGGGGGGTTGGGGGTAAAAGAAAAACAATATAAAAAAAAAAAAAACAGGAGAAGAAAGAAACTCATAATAAAAGACTGAAATATGACAGTCGGTTTCATAAAATGGCTGCCTTCGAAGAGGAGTTTTACCCCTAAAATCAGGCCTGTTTTTTTTTCGTGATCAGGTCATTGATGTGAAGTATTACAGAGTACTCCTTTTTAAGCTTGACTTTGATTTAAAACCGTTCTTCTTAAATGATCTACTCAGCGGTGTCACAGCAGTAGGTGGCACTGTGATGATCTTTCCTCATTTGTACCGTCTTATCACATTTGTTGATAAACACAGTTGAAGTGAGTCAAAATTTAACATATTTACTTTCATAATACATGTTCCTGATCTTATTGTGCCCGTTTTATCAGTAATTATTAATTTCTCTATTGAAAGCCATTTAAATGACACCCAAAAATGACAATTCTGTTATACATTACTCACCCTTATGATGTTTCAAACCTGTAAGACATTCGTTCATCTTTGGAAGACAAATTAAGATGTTTTTGATGAAATACGAGAGCTTTCTGACCCTGCAGTAGCGCAACTACCACGTTTAAAGGAGAAGTCCACTTAGAGAAAAAAAAAAAATTTACAGATAATTTACTCACCCGCTTGTCATCCAAGATGTTCATGCCTTTCTGTCTTCAGTCGTAAAGAAATTATGGTTTTTGAGGAAAACATTTCAGGATTTTTCTTCATATAATGGACTTCAATTGTGCCCCCGATTTTGAACTTCCAAAAAGTAGTTTAAATGCAGCTTCAAAGGGCTCTAAACAATCCCAGCTGAGGAAGAAGGGTCTTATCTAGCGTATACTTTTTAAACACAAAAGCTTGTGTAGCACAGGCTCTCGGATGCGTGTTCACGGGTCGTTCGTGAACGATTCGTTCGAGTCGTTCGTTCATCTTATGGGTCTGAACGAGATGAATCGGAAAAAGATTCGTTCATTTTGCTGAACGAGACTCAAAGGTCCGAGTCGGTAAAATGATCCGAGCTTCCCATCACTACTACGAATCACGTCTAAGTTCATCATCTTTGTACTGTGTACTGTAAAAAGGTAGAGTATGGTGAAAAACTCCATCTTGTTTTCTCCTACAACTTCAGAATCGTCCGACACGTTGTACCTTTTTGTTTGTAAACAGTGTTTGACTTACTTGCACTTTCTTAGTCTTTACACGTTTGCTTTGTAAACACTGGGTCTGTGGTTCTGCCTACATTCGGCATGACCTTTCAACACGATTCAATATGTAGCGTAGTGAACGCGCATCCCAGAACCTGTGCTACACAAGCTTTTGTGCTTAAAAATTATACACATTTTTATTTTCCCCAAAAAAAACCAAAAAATGACAGATCGTTTCGCTAGACCTTTCTTCTTTGGCTGGGATCATTTTAGAAAAATCTTGAAATGCTTTCCTCAAAAACCATAATTTCTTTACGACTGAAGACAGAAAGACATGAACATATTGGATGACAGTGGGTGAGTAAATTATTTGTGAATTGTTGTTCGGGAAGTGGACTTCTCCTTTAAAGCCCAGAAAGGTCGTTAGGACATCGTTAAAATGATCCATGTGACATCAGTGGTTTAACCGTAATGTTATGAAGCTACGAGAATATTTTTGTGTGCAAAGAGAACAAAAATAATGACTTTTTCTTCAGTTCAATAGGACGATAAAATTGTTTCCACGATCTGCTATTGGAGAAATATTGTAGTATCGTGCTATTCTGTCAATTGCAGTTCTGGCGCCTCCCTCTCAATATACTGTACAACGCAACATACTGTACATTCACATCAGTGTTAACTCAGCAGTGGAATTACACTCACAGGACACTGCACTTACTCATAAAAGAACACTATTTGCTTTAAAGCCTTGCTGATTAAACATTTTATATGCGTGCTGTTCTAGTGCACGTACACCTGAAACGTGTGCACACTAAAATCCTGTCAAATAGCGTGTAATTACTGAACTGAAGTCATGTATTGCGTCTGATTGCGCTAATACTGTTAAAACACACAAGGTTTACATATAAAAACAGTCGCTTATGTCTAAAATGAAAGTAACCATTTGAGAGAAAAACAGATGCCTGCCTGTATATTAGATGCGTGTAGCTCTTAAAGGGACAGCACTGTCATTAAAGGGATAATTCACCCACAAATTATAATTCTGTCATTATTTACTTACTTACATGATGTCCCAAACCTGTATTAATTTCTGTCTTGTGCTAAATGCAAAATAAGATATTTTGAAGAATGTGGGTAACCAAATAGTAACTGGTCCCCATTAAATCTAATAATAGAAATGATCAAAAAGATGACGTTCAAGAGAAAAAAGAAACTCATTCAGGTTTAAAATGACCTGAGAGAGAGTAAATGATGGTATAAAAATAAAACACAGACAGAATTGACAGACAGTTGACAGAATTTCGATTTTGGGTGAACTGTTCTTTTAATGTAACTAAAACAACAGAACACTGTTGGCGCCAATAGCCTCGCGATTAGTGCGCTGACATGCAGTGCAGTTGCACTCACGGTGACCCGAGTTCGAATCCCATCTTGTGGTCATTTACCGATCCCATTCCCTTCTCTCTTCACCCAATGCTTTCCTGTCTAATCTGCACTGTCCTGTCCAAATAAAGGCATAAAAAAGCCCATAAATAAATCTTAAAAAAAAAAAAAATAAATAAATAAATAAATAAAAAACAAAACACAAAGAGGAAAATCATTCACTGCTCTTGACTAAAAAAAACTGATACAGTTGCTTTAATAAGAATCAATATATAGTGTTTCACTTTTGATATTAGTTAATTCAATTTCTTAAATGCTACTGCTAAATACACCTTCTGTACCTGAAAAATAATGCACTGTTTGTTTTATTTTTATTTTGATTATTTTTATTTGTAATGTGTATCTTTGTTCTTGTTTTATAATAACATAGATAAAATAATGACAAAGATTTTTATCTTCTTTCCCTTTTGACCTAAATATCTGCCATCTTAAAAGGCTTTGTTTTTTACAGGGAAATAATTTTGGCTGTACTGCTCAGTCAGCTTGCAAAATAGTAAAGCCAACATGACAAAGAATCGTGATAAAATCATGATATTTCTGAAAAAAACCCCAAAACAAACAATGTGATATGATATTTTTGAAATTTCGCCCATCCATAGTTCCATGTCAGTTTTCGTGGTACTTGCGTAAACACGTAAGACTGACACGGAAGAGAAGAAATTGTTGAATAAAGTCGTTTTTTTTTTTTTCTTTGCGCACAAAAAGTATTCTTGTAGTCTTATAAAAATTAAGGTTGAACCACTAATGTCACGTATACTATTTTAACAAAGTCCTTACTACCTTTCTGGGCCTTGAACTTGGCAGTACTGTTGCCGTCTGTGCAGGGTTAGAAAGCTCTCAGATTTCATCAAAAATATCTTCATTTGTGTTCTGAAGATGAATGAAGGTCTTACAGGTTCGGGACGACATGAGGGTGAGGAATTTTTATTTTTGGGTGAACTATCCCTTTAGAAGTTGATAATATTTTCACTGATTTTTTTTTTTTTTGGTAGTAATATTTCATATTATGGTATATGTTATATACAGTATGCCATTTTAGAGAGCTCTTAAAAGCTTTACATAGACAATATTTTTCCTCTCTACTACTTCAGGATATCTGTCAACATGTCAGGATGGTCGTTAGTAAAGGACTGTGGGCTATGAGCTAGTGACAGGAATACTAACAAATAGCCTTTCCCCCCAAGACCTTGATAGATGCAAACTAAGGATGAGGAAAGACACAATTAACCAGTAATATCATAAGATACTTTTCCATTTTTTTGTGTTTTATTCCAAAATAAGGGACATTATGGAAATAAAATGTGTTGCGAACAGCATTACTTTACAATTGTGCATGCTTTTATTTTGAAAAGGGCATAAAAATGAAAGTGTCTATAGATTTGAGGCTCTGTTGTGTAAATATAGTTGTTGTAGAGTAGTTTCAGTAAGGAGGTCTGTAAGTGGCCGCTCTCCTTCAGCCCACCTGGACGACGAAGCAGACAGCGATGGCCGCGCTATCGAACCGCAGCTGAAAAGCCTGCACTCACGTAATTTATTGTCAGTGTTTCCTTCACAGGAATAATTGTGGCGACTGGCCGTAGATCAATAGCGTATAGATTTTCAGACACGGGGTCTTGTAGCGCCTCTGTGTAAATGGGGGGAGTGGAGACAATGTGACCGAAGCGTAATGGACGAGTGAAGGAGAGTGGATTCGCGCACACGTTCTCATCCTCAAAAGAACGCGGTCAAAAGATTAGATAGACAATTGTGCGTGTGATGGTGTGAAACAGTATCCTGTGCCCTGAAAACTGGCTCTAAAAATGGCCTCCCTCATCTGTGGCATCAGCGTGGCTGCGCTAGTGCTGTGATTGCAGCAGAGGCAGACTAATCCACTAAGGAGTCTTTAACAGGAAATGGATAAGAGGTGTGCACACTGGATTTAAGGGTCCCCGGTGGACTCAAGCAGCCTGGAACAGCCACTTTCCTGAACAGAAACAGCTGCCGTGCGGACTGGCTGCAGGCCTCACAAATCGTAGGGAACGGCAGCACACAACAGCGTATTGTTCTGGGACATGAACGCATCAGCCATGACTCAAACAGCGCATAGTGCAGTTAAGATCTGGAAGCAGAACAGATTGCGTGCAGCTGAGGAAGTCGCTCCAAACTATTTATCTGACTGTCTGTGTGCGAGACTTGAGTATACCCTGATGAAAAGACTAGCATATATAGTCACTAGCATATGTTGTGTCTTGGATGTTAGTGTACAACACTAGGCTTTTTAATGTATTGTAAATGAATGTATTGTTATTTTTGTAAGTGTAAGTTGTGTTTTTGTTTATTGTGCAGTGGTACTCTGGGTCAGATGTTGACTTTTCAATCATATTTTCTAAAATTTCTAACTGAACTTGACAGACAGTGATCACCATGCATTTGGGTTTAATTGGTAAAAATAGCATTTTATACCTACTTCCTTTATTGGAACATTTTGATTATCAGCTCCTTTTTTGAACATTTTGATAAATTATTCTTTTTTTGGAACATTTTTATAATCAGCTAATTTTTTTGTTTAGAATATTTTGATAATCAACTCCTTTTTGGAACATTTTGATAACTGTCATTTTTTTGTAACATTTTCATAATCAACACATTTTTTTTTAACATTTATCATAACTCCTTTTTTGGAACATTGTGGTAATCAACTCCTTTGGAACATTTTAATTAGCACCTTTTTGGAACATTTTAATAATCAACTCCTTTTTTGAAACATTTTGATAAATCACTATTTTTTTTTTTTAACATTTTGATGATTTTTATATATATATATATATATTTTGGTAGTCAACTCCTTTTTGGAGCATTTTGTTTATTTAGTCATTTTTTGGAACATTTTAATAATTCACTCATTTTTTTAACAGTTTTTTAAAAATATTTTGATTACTTTTATTTTGCTAATCCACTGCTTTTTTGGAACATTTTTTTTGTTTGTTTTTGGTATATTTTGGTAATCAAATCCCTTTTTGGAACATTTTGGTAATTCACAAATTTTTTGGAACATTTTGATAATTCACAAATTTTTTGAAGCATTTTGATAATCCACTTTTTTAAAAAATATTTTGATAACTCCTTTTTTGGAACATTTTGATAATTTATTCTTTTTTGTAATTATTTTGATAATTTTTTTGATTAATTTATAATTTTAAAAAAGTATATATATTTATCATAATCAACTCATTTTTTGGAATATTTTAATAACTCCTTTTTTGAAATATTTTTTATAAACTTGTTTTTTGGAAAATTTTGATAACTCCTTTTTGGAACATTTTGATAATTCACTATTTTTTGGAACATTTTGGTGATCAACTTTTTTTTTTTTTAATATTTTGATAATCAACTTCTTTTTTGGAATATTTTGATCAAGTTCTTGTTTGGAACATTTTGATAATCAACTGTTTTTTTTGGAACATTTTGAATGATCAAGTGACACTGAATACTGGAGTAATCGCTGCTAAAAAAAAATAGCCATCACAGGAATAAATGACATTTTATATTAGAAGAAAGTTATTGATAATAATATTTCAAAATATTACTATTTTCACTGTATATATTTTTATCAAATAAATGTAGCCTTTGTATGCACAAGAGATTTCTTTGAAAAACATAAAAAAAAAAGAAAAAAACGTATTGACCCAAAACCTTTCAACTGTAGTGTATAAAATAGGATTTTGTCAAACTTTTGGTTAAAAAAAAAGTATTTTTCACCTGATCCAAAAAATTGAATGGCTATGGTGCTTTTATGCCAGCATAAATCAGGTTGGACCGTTCCAGATTAATTTTTCAGCAGAGTATCTTGTATTATCCTAAAATATTCGCTAGTCATCCACTCTGTTCGCAGTTCTCCTCCAACTATTTTCTGTGTGTGTGTGTGAGCCCTCTGCCACTCGCCTCATTTTCTTTTTCTCCTGAAGGACTCACTGAGCGCTGCCATTAAGCATAGGTGTCTGTTTTAAATATGAATCCCGCTCCTTCTGCTGAGACTTGTTACCTCAATAATTCAGAGCCTGAGAGAGGTGCATTATGGGCCTGATGTAGATGTGACACGAGTAGGCCCGAGACAGTGACGATAATTGATATGATAATGGGGCTTGAGGAACAGGAACAACAGCAACAAATAATAATTAAAGTATGAATAAATGATGGAGGTAAAACTGTTGGTGCAGAGGAGTAACACAGCGCACACAGATGGGACGGGATGTGCCGACGTCTCTCAGCACATGCGCTGGGACTCTGGTGTGTGTGTGTGTGTGTGTGTGTGTGTGAGTAAGTGAATGTTAGACTTTTGGAGGGATGACATACGTTGTGCCTCAACATGTGAGCATTTATGATGTGTTTTTATGTGTTTCACAGCCCTGAAACGTAAACCAGGCTGTGATTTGTACAGTATGTGTTATAATAGGAGTGCTTTTGCTGCTAATAATATATCAGATGACTTTTCTTGTCACTGTTCGATGGAAAGCTGTCTGATGTTGGCTGCTGCACCATATAACAGGTTAACATTCTATGGAAATGATCAGAGCTTGAGGAAACGTCGTCTGAAAATTGTTTTTAGTAACTTGACCCAGCTGTGAGACACAACTGGTCATGTGATTGCAAAATGGCGGTGTCCATGAGTGAGCGACCCCCTTATTGTATGTATGTATTTATTGATTTATTTTTTAGTTGTTATTTTTGGAGTTTTCATCTAAAGTGAAAGGACATTAGTTTAGACATGTCAAAAGGAAATAAAAATATAGGACTCTATAAATTAGCTTACTCCTTAAAGTGATTTAAAAAGTGGCATGTTGGTGTATTTACAGATGGGGCTGTAAAACTGTTAATCGCGATTAATCGCATGTAAACTAGAAGAATGTGTTTACATAAAAAGTGTGTGTAGTGTGTATATTTATTATGTATGAATAAATGCACACAGATGCATGTGTATATATATGTAAGAAAAATGCTGTTTTTATATATAAAATATATATATATATATATATAGGGCTGTCAAACAATTAATCGCATAGAAAATAAAAGTTTGCGTTTGCCTAATATGTGTGTGTACTGTGTGTAATTATTATGTGTATATATCAATACAAGCACATTCATGTGTATGTTTAAGAAATATTTACAAGTATATATATTTATTATAATTTGTATATATTTAATACAAATAAAACTGTTTTGTACATAACATATTTTTCTTAAATATACACATTAATTTGTGAGTATTTATATATACATAATAATTACACACAGTACACACACATATATTCACATAAATTCAAACTTTTATTTTCTATGCATTTAGTTGCGATTAATCGTTTGACAGCCCTAATTATATATACATATATAAATTATGTGTAAATATAAATATATAAATATTTTTTTAATTACGTACATGTATGTGTGTATTTATATATACATAATTAATATACACAGTACACACACATTTTATGTAAGCACAAACTTTATTTTACATGCGATTAATCGTGAATAATGGTTTAACAGCCCTATTACAGATGTTTAATGAGGCTGAGAGGTGGCGTGAGTTCAGTTATATAAATGATTTCATGTTAGGCACAATATGTAAGATTTTTGTAATTAAATGTCCAAAAACCACTTGCACAGTGTTATATATTTCATGCAGTTGTGTACTTACGTTATCTCAAAAGTTTAAAGTGTAAATCCAGAGAAATTCCAGTTTTAATTAATGACTCATCCCTGGTCATTGTCGCCTATCAATGACGCAATATCCGCGCTATCCTTGGTTTCCGCTTATGAATACTATGGCAACAGGAACAAGTATACTACATAGAAACTTCCTATAGGCGCGTTATTTGAGCAGACTCTGTTTTTCCAGTGAGCATGAGTAGCAGTACACGAGCGGAATATTGAGCAGAGCGGTGCGCCATATATAGGCCTATATTGTGTGTGTGTATATATATATATATATATATATATATACCATATATGCCATTTCAGAAAATTCGGTGCAGACCTATGGTAATGTAATTAAATACAGTATGTGCTGCACAAAAACATTTAGCCATATTTGCAAATATGGTGGGTTCCTTCAAATTTAATTTTTAGAACGACTGTTTTACACACGTAAAAACGCACATCATTAACCCTCTGGGGTCTGAGGTGATTTGGGGCCCTTTAGATGTTTTGACATGCCCTGACATTTGTGCTTATTTCAGCTACTTATAACATACTACTGGCCAACATATAATTTTTTTGTATTCAGCACAAACTGTGCTACAATAATAGCCAAATCATGACAAATAGTCACATATCAGTAAAAGGCTAATATTGAATCAAATATCATGTTCTTTGCAGATAATTCTTTACGATGACATAAAATACTGTTATTAAATGTACAGGTAAGTTAATAAAAAAGTGATACATTACCTCATCCGTGAGCATGATTTGTGAAAACGACATCCAACACTCCATGCTCCGTCACTGCGTCATTGAGCTTCGCCTCTGTTATTGTTTTGAAAATGCGACCTCTAGTGGCAAAAAACTTACATATTGTGCCTTTAAGAATAATATTTTAAATATAAACTTTGGAATACAGAAATATTAAATGATTTAAATAACTGAAATTATACTTTAAAAATGAAGCAAAAACTGCCAGTAGGTGGTGGCAAGCCACTGAATCATTCACTCGGTTGATTCATTCGAACAGCTGATTTATTCTGGAATGAAGCAAGTGGCTTTTGTTATGAATGGATAATTGAATCATTGACTCAATAGATTCGTTTTGAAATGCGGATAAGAGATGCACAGTGGCTCAGCTGTGATTTGTTTGAAAGTATTTTTGTTGACAAAACAGAGCAAAATCGAACAATAGTGTTACAGTCAGACAAGGTAAGTTGCTTGATATTAGCTCCTTGTTTATTGAACTTTTGTATTAAATCAATATCACATTTGCAAACTCCCTTAATAATCATTAAAAGCTGTCACTCATCTTTGTTTCCATGCATAATTGTGTAGTTACTGTATCTACTGTTAAAACTAACTAGTCAAACTTAGACTAAAAAACTCTAAAATATCTAAATTAATTTCACTTATTTTTCTTTTGTAGTTTAAGATCTTAAGATTTCAAGAACTCTACAGTGTGTTAGGTCAAATATGTGGTAAAAGCAGAATAACACTTTTTAAAAAATGAGTACAGCTCTATAGTGTTTAAAGTCCCTACAGTATAGCATGTAAAACCCCTTTTGACTGAGCTAATGTAGCATTCAGCCTCAACCTCTCTCTCCCTCCCTCTCTTCATTGCATAGACAGATGCATGAGATAGTGAGAGAGAGGGAGTTAAAAAAAAAAAAGTTGAGATCTGCATAAAAACTGTTCAAGTGCGTAAAGCAGCCCCATCTGGAAGGCATCGAACAGGAATGAAGTTGTACAAAACCATTCCATTGATAATAAAGCTAATTTTTATGGCTCTGACAAGTATGTAATTATGTTCAGTGGCGCTTTTCAGATTTTATCACAGTCAATAAAGCGCGGTGGTAATTTCATTCCCATTTGACATATTTACATGGCAACATTTGACTGGGAGAATTAGTAACCACGAAAGGCTTGATAGATATGTTTTAATGATCTGTGACCTCTCATCTGTTTCCTGCCTGTCCCCGGGGAAAGCAACTTCCTGTTTGACCTCTGTCCACATGTCGTCCCCTGCAAACAGCAGCTGGGTGCAGGTAAATCACCCCCCTCCCCCTCCTCCTTTTAGAAGAGAATCATGTGTTTTGTGTGCTAAGTAGGATTTGGGCTAATACAATGATTTAGGACTGCCATATAAAGTTTAACTACTTCAGGAACATCTGAGATGAATTTCAGCATCAGCGCAGATGTGTCCACAGAATACCCTTGGTGTAGTCTTGCAGAGTTAAGGTTGGATAGTTAGCTTTTGCGCGTTTAGTGGAACAGTAGGATCCTAAGAAGTTGCCCAATACGTTTATGTTTCCCTTGATCTTTTTAGGGGGTTGCAAACTGCTGTGCAGAAGGAATACGGAATGTATACAGCTGACGTTACTTTTTTAGTAGGAATGAAAAAAAGATGCTGTAAAGAAAAAGTGGAAAGTTTTTCCAGATAATATTTAATAATAATTGCTTTAGTATGACATTATAAATGACCATATAACTACAATGTAAAAGCAGTGTTATCTTTATAATATAAATCTTAGTCTTGAATGACAAAAAGTAGATGGATAGATAAATTGATTGATGGAAGGAAGAAAGTAAAGAAGGAAGGAGGGATGGATGGATACCTATGGACGGCTTGATGGACATACTGATGGATGGATGGATGGATGGATACCTATAGATGGATGGAAGGAAGCATGGATAGATACTTATAGATGGATGAATAGATACTGATGGGTTGAAGGAAGGATGGATAGCTATGGATAGATGGATGGATAGATAGATAGATAGATACCTATAGGTGGACAGAAGGACGGATGGATAGATACCTATAGATGGATGGATAGATACTGATGGGTGGAAGGAAAGATGGATAGATACGATGGATGAATGGATGGGATGGATAGATACCTGAGGTGGAAGGATGTATCTATGGATGGATGGATGGACGGATGGACGATAGATAGATAGATAGATGATAGACAGATAGATATACCTATAGATGGATGGATAGATACTGATGGGTGGAAGGAAGGATGGATAGATACCTATAGATGGATGGATAGATACTGATGGGTGGAAGGATGGATAGATAGATGATGGATGGATGGATGGATGGATAGCTAGATAGATAGCTAGATAGATAGATAGATAGATAGATAGATACCTATAGATGGACGGAAGGAAAGAATGGATGATACCGATGGATGGATGGAAGGAAGGATGGATAGATACCTATAGATGGATGGATAGATACTGATGGGTGGAAGGAAGGATGGATAGATACCTATGGATGGATGGATGGAAGGATGGACAAATAGATACGATGGATGGATGGATGGATAGATAGATAGATAGATAGATACCTATAGATGGACGGAAGGAAGGAATGGATCGATACTGATGGATGGATGGATGGAAGGAAGCATGGATAGATAGATACCTATAGATGGATGGATAGATACTGATGGGTGGAAGGAAGGATGGATAGATATGGATGGATGGAAGGAAGGACAAATAGATACGATGGATGGATGGATAGATAGATGGAAAGATAGATAGATGGGAGGAAGGAAGGAATGGATCGATACCGATGGATGGAAGGAAGGAAGGATGGATAGATAGATACCTATAGATGGATGGATAGATACTGATGGGTGGAAGGAAGGAAGGAAAAATAGATACCTAAGGATAGATAGATGGATGGATGGATGGATGGATGGATGATAGATACCTATAAATGGATGGAAGGAAGGATGAATAGATACCGATGGATGGATGGATGGATGGAAGGAAGGATGGGTATATACCTATAGATAGATGGATAGATACTGAGGGGTGGAAGAGATACCTATGGATGGATAGATAGATGGATGGATACCTATAGATGGGTGAATGAACAGATAACTATGGATGAATGGATGGATGGATAAATAAATTGAAGGATAGATACCTTTGGATGGATGGAGGGATGGGTGGATAGATAGATACCTATAGATGGGTGGATGAACAGATACAGATAGACATGGATAGATAGATGATAGATAGATAGATAGATAGATAGATGGACAGTCTTTGAAAAGAGGTTGATATGACTGGTTATCTTCTCTGTAATCTGGTAATCTGATTTTCATTCATAACCGAAGCAGTATCAATGAAAGGGGTACTTGAGTCTTACTGATGGGCCCGTGGGGGTACATAAGCCAAAAAAGGTTGGGAAACGCTGTTTTAGAGCTTTTCGAAGCACAGGACAATCAGTGTCGGCCCATCTCAGTTAGTGTATCCCATCGGCCATCTTGCCTGCAACCTCTCTGCAGCGCAACATTAGCACTAGCTCATTGACCCCCACCTGGGGGGCCACGGCAGGAGTTGATGGCAATGTGTGTGTATGTGTGATCATCCCATAGCCCACCGCTGAGAGGCAGAATCAGGTCCACGCCGTTAAAAGACCATCAAAAGCAGCAGTAATTACGCAGGAAATTGGCAGTGAAATTGAAAAACTTTGACCGGTGTGGCACTTCCTCTTCCTGAGATCCCTCTAGTGTGACAATCGCATTTGAAACCGCTGATAAAGAAACGGCTTGATGGCAGAAATCAAGAGGAGACGCGGCAAGGTGCATCGTAGCCCACGCAAACGCCGTCCTGCCCTCTCCGCTATCCATTATCACCTCCTAGCACTTTATAGCGACTCGATTCTTTGTTGATAGATCATTTCGGGATATTTAGCAAATTGCCACATTTACAACTTTCAAATTCAATTTCCGAATGGCTAGCTGGAAAATAGATTTAAATGGGCATCATCTAGCATGATATGGTGGTCCGGGATTCATCTGGCTGCACAATGGAGCGCGCACACACACACACACCCACGTGTACTCAGAATTAAAAAGCCAGCCGATGTCAATGTTTACACCCGCTAACATTTTTCTGATCTTAGGGTGGTCCACTCAGGCATAGTTTATGAGCATTACGCCTGTCAGAGGGACACTCGTAGTTGCTAAGTAATGCAGCATGTCAATAATAATGAAGCGATGACATCGTCAGGAATGACCACGGACAAACACGCGTGCAGCCATTGTTCTAATGATCCGACGTCCATTTCCATAATCAGACTGAAGCCCCTCACTGTGTGCCCAGACGCTTGCTGTGATGCTTTTGCAGCTGACTGATTGATTGAATATGAAGTAATGAGGGTTTCTCGGCTCTCTCCTGTTCATCTAAAATTCCACATTGGAAATCAAATGGAAATTTTATGCAATGAGATGGATTAATGGAATTCGCCACGCATTTTTAAGTCTTAATGTACAGCAATAATCCCCATAGGTTGTCGTAGGGAGATGGAAAGTTGGAGCTGTTTATGGGCCATTTCGGTGCATTACTGTCAGCTTGATGGACGTCACACAATATTTTTGCTCCAGTACAATTGAGCTTAAGTTTAGAGCGAGGTCCGGCAGGTCCCGGAGCACAGACAGATCAATCCCTCTCCGAAACGCTGGATTACTAATATCAGACGCATTTATCTGCGCTGCGTCTTCAGAGCCTCCTGCCTCCAGCTTTAAAACCTGTTCAGCCCATTCAAATGCCAAACGTTAGTATTTTAGCGTTAAACGAATGGATCTGATCGTTTTTATTGGGAAAGAAGCCACTGCGGCAGGACTTTTTTTAACCCTCAGAGACCTGAGCGTTGATATTCACGATGCTCTTACCCTTAAACATGTCTTTAGGAAGCCCTTAGTCAGAAAAAACGTTTTGGCAAAACAGGATAGAATTTATTGTTTTGGTTTTGGTTGATTTTCTGTCAAATAATTATATTTTTTATGTACTTTCATAGATAGATTGGTATGATATAATCTTGGGCTTTATTGTAAATAGTTATCTTTTAAAAAGTGTTATAATTAAATAATTAAACATATAAATAAATAAATATAATAAATATAATATAGTATAGTAATTATTATAAATTAGTGAAAAAATTATTGTTGTTATTATTTATTTTTTATGTTATTGTTTATTGTTTTGGTGTTGAGTTTTATCTTTTCTGTCACATCATTCATATTCTGTATGTAATTTTATAGATACAGTGTGTGTGTGTGTGTGTGTATATAATATAATATAATATATATGTTTTTATTCTCCTTGTCTTATGATCTTAGTCTTCATTGTAAATAGTTATCTTTTTAAAATGTGTTTTATATAAAGCAAAGAAAAAGGGTATAATTTGGGGGGAAAAATTGCTGCACTGGGCATTTAAAGTTATGAAAAGTTAAGAAATTCCACTATTTGATCTCTTTAACACAGTAATATCTGTTAAGCATATTTTAAATATAAAATAGTCATTTTATAACTTAATTAACAAAAATAAAAATGAATAATAATGTTGCTAAAAATGGTTTTGTTTAGGCAAAATTGGGTATAATTTATTGTTTTGGTCTTTAGTTTTATCTTTCTGTCACAATTAATTTTCTTTATGTAATTTTGTAGATTGTTTTTTTTGTTTTTTTTAGGGCTGTCAAACGATTAATTGCATACAAAATAAAGATTTGAGTTTGCCTAATAAATGTGTGTGTACTGTTTTTAATTATTTATATATAAAAATTAATGTGTATGTATTAAGAGAATTATTTATGTACAAAATATTTATATTTATATATAATATAAATTAAATAAAAAATAATAAATATTTCTTAAATGTATACATGAATGTGTTTATATGCATGTATACATAGTAATTACACACTGTACACACATATATTAGGCAAACTCTAACTTCTATATGCAACAGTTTTTTTTAAATCTTTTGATTAGCCCTATTTTTTTATTTCCTTGTCTTATGATTTTGGGTTTTATTGTAAATAGTTATCTTTTTAAAATGTGTTATATATAAAGAATTAAAAAAAAAAAAGTGTGTATTGTGGGGGGAAAAAAACGTTGAAAAATTGCAGCATAGGGCATTTAAAGTAAAAAAAAAAAATCCAGTATTTGATCTCTTAAATACAGTAATAAATGTTATCAAAACATATTTTTAATATAATAGTCATTGTTATAACTTCATTAGCAAAAAATAAAAAATAAATAAACAATAATGTTGTTAAAAACTTGTTTTGTTTAGGCAGAATAGGGTATAAATAAAGGGTATATAAATAAAGAATAAAACAAATAATAAATAAGTAAATAAATAAATACATAAATAAATAATAGAGCATTATTTGGGTAACAAAACATTTAAAATTTGTTGCACTGGGCATTTAAAGTTATGAAAAGTCAAGAAATTACACTATTTGATTTCTTAAATCCAGCAATAGCAATATTAGTAATATAGTAAATGTTATTAAAGCATATTTTAAATACAATGTAGTCATTTTCATAACTTTATTAACAAAAATATTTTATTTAAATGCGTGTGTGTTGTTAGATCCAGAAAATGATGAAATGGCTAAAAGAAAAAAAAATTTAATTTTTGTACCCATTTATTGAATAGGTTAAAAACAAGGACGTTTTTCCTAGACACACTGAAATAAACAAAATATTACATGTAAAACAAACAACAACATAAATATCAACATATATATATTTTTAACCATGAAATACTTTTTAGAAAATAAGCAACTGTGTGTAATTGTTACCCATACATACCCAGTGAACACTGGCTATTATTTAGTTGCTTTATACAGTACAATTCTGCTTTACTGGGTCTCTGAGCTCAGGTTTAGATGTAAATTTGTTTTTGAACACACTTCAATGGCCACGCCACTTCCTGTGCCGTTTCTCGTACCAAGGCGGGCGGCATTTTAATTTTAAAACAATCATTAAGATTATTATGCGATTATTGTCTCTAATTGATGTGTCAAGTGGTTTGCGAATGAATGAATGAATAAAAATTATATCAAAGGTAACTGTGAAAACAGCAACAGTCTCGTCCAATCAGCCGGCCCGAGCGCCTGGGTCAAAGAGGCTTTTGTTTCGGCTGATGGTAAATGATATATACAGATCGTGGCAAATAAAATAGCATATTTGAAGCCCAATTAACATTTTGTTAGCCCAAGGCTGTGTGGGGCCCCAGCTGGTTGGGCTACGTCCATGTGGGGAAATTTTACATGGGCACCAGACAGCCTGATCATGTGACCAGCATTCTCATTAATCGGCTCGCATTCATTTTAATCTCATTTAAACGGACCAATCAGCAATTAAATCAGCTGAGCTGGAATAATATTGTTGTGATTGTGCAAACAAGGGGTTTCCTGTGACCCCAAATGCTCTTGTCAGTCTAAAGGGATTGAGGAGGCTCGTGTTAACGTATGTGGTATTGACAGTTTTTGCCTGCGCTTTCTGCTGAAGTGACTTTTTTTATTTATTACAGTGTCTCCTCCTTTTTCTCTCTCTCTCTCTCCCGTCGTATTCCTCCTCATTTTCTTTCATTCCTTTGATATTTTGTGCAGGCTTATGGTACTTATGTTTAAATATGCATGAATTTTGCATGGATAATTAACACGCTTTTCTTCATTGAATGTTTATGAACTGTGTACCCATACTGAGTAATTTCAAAGTAGTTGCTAAAGTCGACTCATTTAGAACCATTTACTCAGGGGCGAATGGACATTTTAGTTAAGTTCTGGGAAAGGAATATTCAAGGAGTCATTTATGCCTTTTTAGAAAAGTTTGCTTAAAAAAAAAAAAACCGGTTTGTTTAGAATGTTTTAATCACCGGCTTAGTGACAGAGCCCACTGCTGACCTTGTTGTGACACGCTGGTGAGGCAGAGAGAAATGCAAATGGCCTCCTTGTGTCTTCCTCTCCTCACTTCACTGATTTTTCAAACTCAGAAACACACTTTTTCAACTCTAATTAGCGGCTGCAATTCCATCCAAACAAAGAAAAGAGGAAAGCGAATTCAAAAGGGTTTCAAATGTAATTTTTGTTTCTTTTTCTGTCATCGGTTGAAAAGACAGTAGCTAATCTTCACGGCGTGCTTAAAGACCAGTCACGGCTTGGGAACTTCGCTAAAGCAATTAATATTTTTAGTGCCTTCACCCTGATGTGCAACTGACACGCAGGGACTTTTACATTCTCTGTTTATAAAAATGACAATTATGTTATTTACAGAGTGAAACACACGCGTAAAACAGTGTTCATCGCAAGGACTGGAGGCTTGTAATGTGTGTCCTTGTACACGCACACACTTTCACTTAGCTATTTAAATGAGGTCATTCCATAGACTTCTCGTTAGTTTTTTTTCATATGAACTTAATTATAAACACTAACAACTCTAAACAAAACAGTAGCACTGAAAGAAATCTATAGAAAAAAGATATGCAATCCAATGCAGCGCTAAATAAATTACTACATAAAACAATTCTTTGATAAAATAAGACTGCATATATATATATATATGGGCTCAACGGTAAGGATTTTTTCTACTGGTTCAGATTTTTACCTGCCCAGTCAAAATTTTCACTGGCCCTGACACACAAAAATAAAATAGTTGCTGTTATCATTGTTTTTGGCCCATGTTATCTTATATTTTAATAAATAAGCTTATACACTGTAAAAAATAAAAAACACAATTTGTTGAGTCAGCTTAAAATAATTTGTTACCCTGCTGCCTTAAAATTTTATGTTCGGTCAACTAAAATAAGTTTATTCAACTTGAAATGTTAAGTTGTATTAAGAAACAACTTAGATATTTGTGTTTACTAAACTTAACAGATGGGTAAGTAACCCAGCTGCCTTAAAATTTTAAGTTGATTCAACTCAAATATCTTGTCACTTAGTATAATTTAACATTTCAAGTTGAATAAACTTTTTTTGAGTTGACTGAACTTAAAATTTTTAAGGCAGCCAGGTCACAAATTATTTTAAGTTGACTCAACAGATTGTTTTTTTACAGTGTATGATACCAACTTTTACTAATTAAATTGTACGATTTTGATACCACAGCAAAAAATGCTAGCCTGGCAAATATAGGTTTCAAACATTATTTGTTTGTTCAAAATTATTTTATTATTAGTTTATTAAAAATGAAAAGATGCTTTAGGGAAAAACAGCAGACGGACTGAAGGAACGCAAACTCAGTCTCTGCCAGCAGGTGGCACTTATGGAATAACAGTGATATTACGTTTCCTTGGTTACCACTGTAAACAAAGCAGGGCTTGCTTATGAACTCTACTTTAAATGCATTATCCACAAGTTTCCGGGGGGCGCTACTGTAAAAAAGAATGTGGGTACAACTTCCGGCGGTAAGGTGGCGGACGTAGTATACCAATGGTATTTTGTGTGCTAATTAGCGAAGAGGCTAATTAGTGTAATTAAGTGTTTTTTAGACCATTGCTTACTTTGTAAAGATGCACACCTTTATGAGAGATGCCATTACGTTCTTATGGACAACAAATGCTTTTCGAATTTGTGTTATTAGCAAATTTGGATCGCTAAATCTTGAATCTTGACTGTCAACTAGTGAAATGACATTTGAACCGAGACATCAGAGCTTGTGTTCAAGGTCATGCCAGATGAAGCCTCGATTCGAGGCTTGCTAATGTAGAAATCTCTTTCGTAAAAGCCTCACTTTCTGTCCAGTCATGTGCGCGATTCACTCATGTCGTAATGTTTAACCCCCAGATCTTACTTTGCGAGTACATTTTCATTAGGACCTGTTTAACAAATACATTTTCCAGTCATACAAGTAATATAAAGAATACATTTTTTTTTTTTAGGAAAATTAAATATATGGCATATGCAATTAATATATGTGTACATTATTCTTATATTACATCATATTGATATTCGTCCTGGCATTTTATGGCACTATTCAATGAGTAAATTAATTCATCAGAGTCAGAAATTCAACAAACAAACACACACACACACTGTTAGGCTTTTATTTGTGCATATAACATGGACCGATCTATGGAAATTGTGGTGAATGCGTCTTCCGACAGAGCTTTAGTCTTTTGGCTGCTTTATTTTTTACTAACCACCAGATCGCGCTGCTTTCGACACTCTTGAAGTTTTGAATCTTTTCCCGAAACAGTCAGAGGAAAGTCTCGGTGCTTCACGAGGCTTCATTTGCCTGTCACTCCTGTCAACTGTTGAATTAATGAGTGTCACGTCCCGCTTGTTTACATTGAACCGGAAGACGCTCCCACTTTTGACGCAAGGCCTCATGGGGCTTAGGAAACTTGTGGATACAGACAAATGAAAAGAAAACGCCATGTAACCTTTTCTTAAAACAGTCAGTTCCCCTCAGAGATACATTCATATAAACCCCCGTTTTAATATTTAGGATAACTGTTAACTATTAATTTTAACGCAGTCAAAATTTTAGGAGCACCTTCTAATCAATAATCAAAAAATCTGATCAAAAATTAGCCTTCTCATTACGAGGTGATATTTGACTCCTTAAAGTGCATTAGAGGGGGATTTTGTTTTTACCTTTGTAATGGCATTTTTTAAACTTTAAAAGTATGTCATCTTTTATGTCAGTTTTTTAAAAATATATTTTATAAGCTTTTTAAAATTTCTAATTAAAACAACAGAATAAGAATAAGTTACCAATCAAATGAAATTAGTATTTACAAAATTATTTTGTACTACAGAGGTGGCACAAAAGAGCACAAAAGTGCCTTGTAGGTATATTTTATATGTTTAATGAGGCTCAGAGGTGGCATGCGTGCAAAAAAAAAATGTAAAAATTAATGTTGAGATTAATGTTTTAAGTATAAAATTTTGAATATAGAAATATTAAATGATCTGAATAACTGAAAAAAAACTTTAAAAATTAAACTAAAACTGCCAGTAGGTGGCGGTTTTAATTACTGAATCATATCATTTATTTAATTCCTTCGAACGGCTGATTCATTCAGTAATAAAGCAAGTGACTCTTTATGAATGAGAAATTGATTCATTGACTCACTAGATTGTTTAAAAACGCGCGTTCATTCATAAAGGAAACACAGCTGTGTTTGAATAGAGATGCACAGTAGCTCAGTTGTGACTTTGTTTCGACGAAATAGAGCAAAATCAGGCAATAGTGTTATAGTCAGACAATGTAAGTCACTTAATATTAACTTTGTTAATTTAACTGTTGTATTAAATCAGTATCTCATTTACAAACTCCCTTAAAAATCATTGTAAGCTGTCACTCATCTTAGTTCATCGCGATCTCACAAAGTTCCATTATAATTAACGAAACTCTCTACACTGCACAATCAATCTCTTATTTACACTCTCTCTACACTTCGTTTATGAAAGGATTCGTCAGATATGTCTGTGATACATTACTCAACGTTGAAAACTAGGATGCGGGGTGTATTCAAAGCGCCGCCTTTACGGTTAACAATGCGTGAAATGGTGCGCTGTGATTGGCTGAGCGGATATATCGCATTTTGCAGAGAAGGGTTTGGAAAAATAGGGAGAAAACACGACAGAAAAACACGGCGGATCTCGCATTTTGCGTAAAATTAAAAACTGCCTTTTCAGTACCAACCAGATACAGGTATGAACTCAATTTTGTAAAAAAAAAAACAAGGAAACAGCGTTTATTGCGTTTTAGAACCAAACTATGTATTATGTATGATGTATTTTATATATATATAAAATACATCATACATAATACATACAATTATTTAATTTTAAAAGAATCATAAAAAAATCATTAATTAATTGTATATAATTGTATATATAATTGTTGTGTGTATATCTATTTAATGAAGTAAATTATTTAATAAATTATTAAAGAATAATATGTATTAATATTTATAATATTTATTATTATTGAATAATATTAATTTATACATTAATAAAGTTGCATATAAATAATAAACAATTATGTGTGTGTGTGTATGTGTGTATATATATATATATATATATATATATATATATATAAAATAAAATAATTTTCAGTATTTGTTTACTATAATAAAATAATACTTAATTTATAAATCAATAAAGTTGTACAAATAATTAATAAACAAGTTTGTATATATTTTATTATGAAATAAAATTATATACTTATTAAAGAATCATTTATTAATTTATAAATCTAGAATTAAATCAACATATTAAATTATAAATCAATACAGTAATGCTCAAATAAGTGTATAACAATTCAGTTAATAAAATTAATTATTAAATTAAGTATTGAATAATCATTCTTTATTAAATATTCATTTATAAATGAATAAAGTTGAATAAGTAATAAACAAGTTTATATATATTACATTGTTAAATTAATAACATTAAATTCATTAAAAAATCATTTGGATAAAACAAAATGAATTTATTAATCAATAAAGTTGCACAAATAGTAAGTTTATAACAAGTATAAATATTCATTTATAAATGAATAAAATTGAATAAATAAACAAGTTTATATATATCATATTTATTGTTAATATTATTTACAATAAATTAATAAAGTTAAAGTTTATATAGAGAGAGAGAGAGGAATAGAAACAAAAGTATTACCAATATTTGTGAACTAATGAAAGTGAACATTTGAAAGATTTTTTTTTTTTTTAAGTACTTCTTTTGTCTGCGAATGGACAACATAATTTTCTTGGCACTGATTTTATTAGACTTAGTCAGCGAACTCTCAGCTGCTAGTAAAATTCAGGCAGCATTGTGCCGTTTTGCTTCAGTTAATCACGATAGTGTCGCACTGGATATTTTTCTTCTCCCCACTGCGTTTGCGTGTCCTTCAGGAGCTGAGTTATTTTGGATATGGTTCCCTTAATTCTTATGGGATAGACTTGCTTCAATTACGTCTCCCAGCTCTCAAAGCCATTATCATTCTCCGATTTTAAGCAGGCCTGAGGGAGCACCTGTTTATAAGGCAGTCGCGTCAGGGGAGCCTGTTAACTTTAACAATGAGCCTAGTAACTACTGAACCTTAATGAAGACACAAGTGTGCTCCCACAAACTGATAGTTAATGGAAACACGTGGATTCAGATGATAGTCTGCGGGCTGGAGGGCAGAAACACTGTTAAACTAGTTTAGATTGACACTGGCAAAAAATGTTATGACTAGGTTAAATGACAGACACTGAAAGAATGCTGGGGAATTTTGTTAAATCAGCGTCTTAAAATGCAACACGACGACCTATAAATGTGTTGAATATTGGGCTGCTGGGACTGTAGCAGCTGCAGCCTTTTCACATTTTTAAGCGTTGCCAGACTGATCTTAAATTATTTCCAGAATTGTTTACGCATTATGTCTTAGCTATTTTTAAGACTCTTACTGTAATCTAGACAGTGTTGCTTGTCATCACAAAAATTGACAAAATTGATGTGTAGAATGATTAAACATTACTTTTGGTAAGAACATGCCAGAAATATTAATATTTTTTCTACTTTTGAAGCTGTTGTTGGTGTGCCAACTTTTTCTCCTTGTTTTTTATATAAATGTTTTTATATTAATGTTGTTGTTATTGTATATATATTAAGCTAAATGCTTAATATATATACAATAACAACAACATTAATACTTTATCCTTATTATTATCAAAATAAAAAGGTTATTATTAATACGTTTAAATATTAATAAATCATGATGTATAAATAAATAATGATATGTTTAATTATTAAAATTACTTTATTTTCTCCAGCTTAATTTTCGGAAACAAAATAATAAGAATAAGAAATAGTTAATATTATAATTATTACTCATGGTGTCTTTACAATGTTGCTTATCACACTTTAAAGGTGAGATGTATAATTTTTTACTATTTTTAAAATTATTAATACTTCAAATTACTGCTTATACAAGTAATAATCTCCTATTCAGCTTAATATTCACATATAGCACTAATAATAATAATACATTTAGTTTTTAAATATTAATAGTAAAAATAAATATACCATATAATATAAATATTAGCTTTGTGTATTGTGTATAATTTTTAAATACTTTATCTCATTCCAACTTGATATTCACTGAGAAAGACAACAGCAAATAACATTAATACTACTAATAAAATATATTTATATGATAATTATATATGAATAATAATGTTATTATATATAATATTATTAATGATATTATTATTATTATCATTTATCTATTTGTTATAACTACTGACAAAGTACCATAAAAGTAACTAAAATGTTACTTTCAATAAAATGTAAAGATTAAAGTGATAAATGATGTGTAAAATTATTAAAATTGCTTTCTTTTCTCCCAGCTTAATATTCAGAGAGAAAATAATAATAATAATAATAATAATCTGAGTATTTTATTTTAAAAATATGAATATTAAATATACTATATAATATAAATATTAATATTTTGTATTATAAATTATTATTAATATATGGTGATGTTTAAATAATTATGTTGAATGTTTAAATACTTTGTCTTATCCCATCTTAATATTCACAGAAAATGACAACAACAGCAAATAATACTAATAGTACTAATCATTTATATTTATATAATATTTTAATATTGATATGTTATAACAATTTAATAATAATAATAATAATAATAATAATAATAATTTATTTTATTTTATTTTATTTTATTTATTTTAATTTAGGTGCTGACAAATTAACCAAAAGAGCTAATAGTACTAGTAGTAGTAGTAATAATAATAATAATAATAATAATAATAATCAGATTTTTTAAAATATTAATATTAAATATAATAAACTATATAATATAAATATGAACTTATTAATATATGGTGATGTGTAAATAATTATGTGTAGAGGTTTTAAATACTTTGTTATCCCAGCTTAATATTCAAAGACAATGACAACAACAGCAAATAATAATATTAATAGTACTAATAATATATATGTATATAATATTTTAGGAGTAATATGTTATTATAATTTAATAATATTAATAATAATAATAATAATAATAATATTTTTTATTTATTATTTGATTTTATTTTAGGTATTGACAAAGTGACATAAAAATAGCAAATAATAATAAAAATAATAGTAGCAGCAGTAGTAATAATTATTTATTTATTTATTTATTTTAGGTACTGACAAAACATAAAAGTAACATAAAAGTAGCAAATAATAATAATACATTTCCTCTAATTCATTTGACGTATTTTATATTTTATCCGTTTATTTATTTTAAGTACTGACATAACATAAACGTAACATAAAAGTAGTGTTGCTTTCCATAAAATGCAAATAAAAATCCATAATTTTTTTTTTTGGAGCGATCCAATAATGTAAATGGCACTTTTGGAGCAACATTCCTGTCAAGTATGTAGTTCCGCTCTCCATCGCACAACTTTCTGCCAGCTTGCAGACCTGAACAAGAACCCGTGATGAGCGTAGCGAAAACAAAACTAATTCTGCTTTCATCCGTTTGAACTATAGTTGGGCTGGGAAGCTTTATTGTGGCTGGCAAGGTGATAAGGGAGAGTGATCGTTTATTCTTTGCTTTCTTATGAATTGCCTCAGCTTCATTTATCATAGAGAAGGAGAATACAATACAATACACGCCTAGGGCCAACAGTTGTGTGTTTGTTTGTATCCACGCGTGTGTGTGTGCGTGTCCCGAGGAGGGTTTGCATCGGTGTGTTTAGATTTGTATGTGTGTGTATGTGCCTGTATGTATCTGTCGGTCCGCTGGGCCACTCTAATAGCAGCTATGCTCGAAGCCACCTCCATTTTTCTCTGTTTCTCTCTTCTTCTGCCATAATTGCAACCCAGAGCACGACTATGATTCAGGTCTGGAGCCTGTCTCTCAGCAGGCTAAACTACAACACTAGATCCCCCGAGACAATCCCTCCTCCTGCAAAGCACAGGTCATCCAGCATATAGCCTGGCAGAAGAACTCTTTCTCTCTGCTGTTATGTCTCTATAAAATGAGACATCTGTATATAGAGTTTCTGAAGACAATTAATATAGGCTCGCTTCCCGTAGAGCCACGCTTGTGTGTGTCGCCGCATTTCTAATTCCTTTTACGGAGCCTCTTAGGCTTGCTAGCTTTTCATGGCCGGCAATTAGCGACATCTAACACTCCAGCAATATGGCGGCTCTTAAGCGGAGTCAAAAACCACACTTGAGGCGAGCGGCGTGTTGATTCTTTGTGAGGAAGGAGAAAACAGTACAGTGAGCTAATTAAGCCCTCCTGAATGGAAACCAAGGTGATTTGGTGATCAGCCTTTAATTGCTGATGTTGGAGCCCGAGCTCCTTCTTCCTCCCAGGCAGTCAAGTGGAAATGGAAGAAGGCT
This sequence comes from Labeo catla, assembly GCA_012976165.1. Lineage (NCBI taxonomy): Eukaryota > Metazoa > Chordata > Actinopteri > Cypriniformes > Cyprinidae > Labeo > Labeo catla. The sequence continues at coordinate 1,004,817 of VONZ01000060.1, read as the reverse complement.
TGATAGAGATGTCACTGTTTGTAACGCAGTAATGAGACAAGGCAGCCCGAGCTAAGGTAACTATTATGATGTCTGTTTTGTTTCACGTTGGGTTGTGTATTGAGGAGATTTCTTTTGTGGTAACTTCATGTCTGCTTTTTTCCAGGTGTGAGATTGTAATAAAGTGGCTTTTTTTTGCCTTTTAAATTGGCCCTTTAAAGGGATAGTTCACCCAAAAATGAAAATTCTGTCATTAATTACTCACCTTCATGTCATTAAAAAGTCATAAGACCTTTGTTTATCTTCAGAACACAAATTAAGATATCTTTGATGAAATCTGACCCTGCATAAACAGCAACACCACTGACACGTTCAAGGCCTAAAAAGGTAGTAAGGACATAATTTAAAATAGCCCATGTGACATCAGTGGTTCAACCGTAATGTTATGAAGCTACGAGAATACTTTTTGTGTGCACAGAAAACAAAAATAATGACTTTATTCAATGTGTTAATAACTTTATTTGTGTTCTAAAGATGAACAAAGGTCTTACAGGTTTGGAACGACATGAAGGTGAGTAATGACAGAATTTTCTTTTTTTGGTGAATTATCCCTTTAATAGTTTCATCATTATGATTTATGTGTTTTTTTTTCATTGAATTTTCACATAAATTAAATTTATTTCAATGTTAATTATTACTATTTTAATAGTAATATGTTATTACAATTTAATAATAATAATAATAATAATAATAATAATAATAATTTTATTTATTTGTTTATTTTAGGTGCTGACAAAGTAACAACAAATAGCTAATAGTAGTAGTAGTAATAATAATAATAAAAAACAGAAAATTTAATTTTTTTAGATATGAATATTTAATATAACATGCTATATAATAGAAATATTTACTTATTAATATATGATGTGTATATTTTATCTTATCCCAGCTTAATATTCACAGACAATGACAACAACAATAATAAAAGATAATAAAAAACAAATAATAATAATAATAGTAATAATATATATATTATAATGTTTTAATAGTAATATGTTATTATTATTATCAAATAATAATAATTATAATAATAATAATAATACTTTTTATTTATTAATTTTATATATTGATTTTATTTTAGGTACTGACAAAGAAACATAAAAGTACCTAATAATAATAATAGTAGTAATAATATATATTTATATAATGTTTTAATAGTAATATGTTATTATTATTATCAAATAATAATAATTATAATAATAATAATAATACTTTTTATTTATTAATTTTATTTATTGATTTTATTTTAGGTACTGACAAAGAAACATAAGTACCTAATAATAATAATAATAATAGTAGTAGCAGTAATAGTATTAGTAATAATAATAATGATAATAATAACAATAATAATATTAATAATAAGAGTAATGGTAGTAATAATAGTAGTAATATTCAAGTGTTGTTTGCTTTTTATTTAAGGTACTAACAAAGTAACACAAAAGTAGCTAATAATAATAATAATAATAATAATAAGAAGAAGAAGAAGAAGAAGAAGATTAATAATAGTAATAGTAGTAATAGTAATAATAATAATAATAATAATAATAATTGTTATTTGGTTATTTTATTTTAGGTACTGACAAAGTAACATAAAAGTAGCAAATAATAATAAATAATAATAAATAGTAGTAGTAGTAGTAGTAATAATAATAATAATAATAATTATATAATAATAATAATAATAATAATTTTAGTTCAAATTCAAAACAAAAATCCACCTTTTAAAAAAAGCTCCTTTTTTTAACCATTACATTACATTTTATTAATTATAAAAATTATTTAATTATTTTATTAAAACTAATTAAAATTATGAAACTTACTTACATACAATCCCACATCAGTTTAATAAGTTTAACAAAAGTTGCATGTTTAGGGCCCTATGAAATGTTTTATTTTTTTTCTCACCGTAAGTTTTATTGTTAACAAATTCTGTGTTTTAGCATGTCTAATTGATTGAATGCATAAAAGCTTAATTTACTCAAATTTATGTTGTGTAATTATTCCTTAAACAATTTTTATTTCATTTTAGTAGTAGTAGTAGTAGTAGTAAGTACATTTTACTGAACAATAGTAATATATTTCTGGTACAATGTCTTCAAGTTAAACTGGACTTTTATTTCCTTTCAACTTCTTTGTGTATATGATATGATGCTAGTTTTACTCAAATTAAACTTTAAAAAATGTTAAAACTTATCACATTGTGCCTGATTAAGAAATAATGTGAAATCTATATGCAGTAACATTGAGTATTTGAATTTTTTTTTTTGGCAGTTTTCTGTTAAAAAAGTTATGGCTGACAATGAGAGTCTTTGATCCTGACCTTTGCCCTTAAAATGTGCTGCACCACACAGAATGGGCCTGCATATCAAAGCACGGATCAACATCCGCCAGCTTTCTGGAACAAACTTCTATTACTGTTTTCAAAGTTTTTGCTCAAGCAGACAAAAGCTCATCTGAGGAATCGGGAGCGATATTGTAAAGAAAAAGATTAACAGAGCAGATATTGAATTAAGCGGCATATGATTGGTGGCTGTCACAGAATCCGTGAGTCTCCTGTGGAGAGATAAATGATTTCTGATGGCCACTCTTTGCTCTCTTCCTTTGAAAGCCGCAGATCAAATGGACTGCCTCCCGTCAGTGCCTCGGCACGGAGCTCTCGGGCGAGGCGAGGCAGAGGGCTGACTGACAGGAAGACGCCCGCTCCGTTTTAATATTTCTCATCTCTTCGTGAATTAAACCTCCACCTGGGATGAAAGACTCGACTCCCAGACACCGGCAAATGGACTCGGAACACCGAAATGATAGGTGGGGAAATTATGATTGGGGGTGAGAGGAATATCATATTAATTCAGGATCTTCAATATTACTGATGGCTCAGCTTTTTTCAAGATAAAATAGTGATGACAGTTGTCTTTCTGTGAGTTCTTCCGTCAACGTGAGACTGAGAGCAATTATGTCTTCTGGGTCATTCTGTGAAGCATCCACTCTTTCTACTTTGATAAGGTGATTTTTTTTTTTTTTAAATTACGATTTCAAACATTCTAGCACACAAACAATGTGTTGAAGTAATAATAATTTTAAAATGAATAAATATATAATCAAATAATAAAATTAAATTTGAACATTTTGATTTGAACGTAATTTATGAATATATTTTATATATATATATATATATATATATATATATGTATATGTATATATATATATATATATATATATATAAATAAAATAACACATTTTAGAAATAAATATTTTGATTTGAATTACATTTATTAATGCATATTTAATTCTCTATATATGCTTGAAGTAATATTAAATTAGAAAGATGTATAAAATTATAAATAAAATATATATAAATAATTATATAAAAGTATGAAATATATATACACATTATAAAGAATTAAAAATGAACATTTGGATTTAAATGTAATATTTAATGCTTGAATTGAATGCTATATATATAAATATATAAATAAAATATATAAATATTTTAAATAATGTAATATTCAGAAAAATATTTTGATTTGAATTTAATCTATTAATTTATATTTAATTCTATGTGTGTATATAATTAAAAAATATATAAAATATAAATAGTATTAGTAAAATAATTAATAGTATTATTAGTTTTATAATTATATTATATTTAGTCTTAATATATATGCTTTTAAATAATATTTAGGAATAAACATTTTTATTTGAATTTAATGTATTAATTCATAATTCTTAATGTATGCTTAATATTTATTTATATCTATATTTTTAATGTTAATTTGTGTTTTACGTAATATTTAGAAATAAACATTTTGATTTGAATGTAATTTATTAATTCATATGTAATTTCCTGTGTGTGTGTGTGTATATATATATATATATATATATATATATACTTTTTAAATACTTTTAAATGTATATACTTTAAATACTTTAAACACTATTATTTTTATAGACAATAATAATAATAATAATAATATTTATGTATGAAATATAGACATCACAGCTTTGCATAGTGGAATTCTCAAATAAATAAAATATATACAATACAATAAAATACATTTAATGTGTTTAAATGTTAATAATACAATGGATATTATATCTATTATATCTATCTATCTGTCTATCTATCTATCTAAACTGGATAATTTGGATTATTTATTTATTTCACAAAAATTCGCATCAGATGTTCATTGCTGCTCATTTATCATTTACACACATTTTTATCAGGGAAGCAAATGGCACCTGTTTTCTGGAATGACAATCTAACAGGAAGACGAGTCAAAATCATGTTTGTCCTCTCACATGGTGGATTTTATGACCTCTCCAGCTCTACGCTGAGAAATCTCGTTGCGCCCTTGGCAAACGCTGTCACTGTGACCTCTCAATATTCCTTTCATATTACCTTTGTTAGCAGTTGAGCAAAATTTAATATGTTTACATAAAATAAGACATTGATCAAACTGTTTTTGCACCCGCCCCCGCGCACCAACGTTCATAACCGAGGGGGTAATTTTTAAATTCATTATACATTAATTATCAATGTGCAATAACGATGATGAGCCCTGGTAAATGCTTTCTTAAGCACGGCCATGTTCACCCATGCTCTAAACATTAGCAGGGCCCGTATAGCATGCTATACGCTAATTAAAAGCAGAAATGGGAGTTGTTTCAGCCGAAGCGAATGTGACATGGGCGACTGTTGTCATTGGGGACGTGTTAATAAACGAGCCAGAGCTTCAGCCACTCGTGTTGTTTTTACGAGACAGCGCACATAAAACGCGAGCACTGTAAACAGAGGCGCTAATCATCAAAAGAGCTTGTAAACACAAAACGGTTGAGAGCGGTCTGGCGACGGACCACATGCAGGGCAATAATCTTGAATGTTGCCATCACGCATAGAAGACATTGCTTGTGTTTTATAGAGTAACACATAAAATGAACTATTATTAGATGTTATTAAACTTTATCTTTGTTAGATACATGATATCAATTGAAAAAGAAAGTGCAGTTCATTGTCCATCAGTTCGCTCTTATGACTTACAGGAAGTACAGGCGTTTTTGTTGTTTTTAACCATCATGCACTCATTTTTTTGTCAGGTAAATATATGCACCACCATTCAAATGTTTGTAGTTAGTACAATTTATTATTACTTTTACTAAGCAAGGATGCATTAAATTGATCAAAAGTGTCAGTAAAGACTTCAACATTTAAATTTACAAGACATTATTTCAGGAATACTGAAATGTATCACAATTTTCACAAAAATAGTAAATGTTTTCAACATTGATAATAATAATGGAGTAATGGCTGCTGAAAAGTCAGCTTTGCCATCACAGGAATAAATTACATTTTAAAATATATTAAAATAGAAAGCAGTTATTTATATTTTGAAGTTAAGTTTTTAAATTTTAAAATTTTGACCCTGAAGAGAAAAGTTTGTGTAACATTCCATAAAAGATTCTAAATGTAACTGTAACAGGTTACTTTTAAAACTAGCTGTTTTTAAGGTGTGTGTGCTGTGATTGTGTCGGGCCCTGTAGGGGCAGATATGGCAGAGCTACTGATTTGACACTGACAAACACACAACCCACAGGCCTGAAAATGACAGCCACTAAGAGCCTCTCCCTTCCTTTAACCGGCGTGATATTGATCTGATCCACAGGATTTCACTAACCGGCTCTGACACTCTAACCGAAGCCTCTTAGATCAGGAGACGAGAGACTAACCAGGGCCTACAGGTCTACTGTTTTTCAATATAATACAGTCCTCAAAGTCATTTTTACTTATACATGACAAAGTAATGCAGTCGATAATGCTTTGTTGTGCATTATAGTGATTTTACCACGGTTAATGGGTCTTGTTAGGTTTATATTTGATACGCAAATTTCTAAAGCCTCTAAATTATCGCATGATCAAAACTTGTCTGAAAAACCTATTATACACAATCTTCTACAAGCCTTCTTTCATCTGACCAGAAGTTTACACCCGGGCGGGACGATATGACCTAAAATCTTGATTAATTGAATCAACGATTATTTTTATTTTTTTTATTACTATTATTATTATTTAGGGCTGCCCTCGACTAAAGATTTTTCTGGTTCATTTTAAAGATTAGTCGACTTTTAGTTGTACATTTAATAAACCGTATAAATCATAATAATGAGCCTTTAACTGCAAAAAAGCTTGCCACAATATAATAATTATAAATGTTTCGGGTAAAAACAGCAAGGCGACTGCATTGACATTTTAATAATTTATTGATAAACTAGTGCTTTCTTTGTTTTCGACTTAAAGGGGTCACCGGATGCTAAGTTTACTTTTACATGTTGTTTGAACATTAATGTGTGTTGGCAGTGTATGTACAAATCTACCCTATAATGATAAAAATCCATGCAGTGGTTTTTAATTAATCTGTAAAAATAATATTCCCTTTTTCAAATCGAGCTATTCTCAGATTACGTCACACCGACAGAGGCCGCTCCCACGATAGTTGATTGACATGAGCGTCTTACCTCAGATCAGTTGTAACAGTCCAACCTCTATGTTTTGATGCTGGAGCAGGGATGCAAATTAGACAAGAATTGAGCAATTGAGGTGCTGTGTTGCTGGATGTAATAATGAACATAGTGGTTGCCATTTACTCCCAACATCTGAGCCGCTGAAGATGCAGTGGATTACGTTTGTTTGTGAAGGGAATGCACCTCCCAATCTACATATATCCGTCTATGTTCGCGTGAATCATTCGTGATCCAGCTTCACTTACAGCAGAAGTGAGTATAAGGTTTTTTTTTTATGAAAAAATCTTTGCGATCGCCTTTCCTAATAATGTGCTAGTTAGCAAGTTTAGCAGCTAAACGCAGCTAAATGTGGCAAAAGTAAACAGGCTTGTCACTCCACAGAGAGAAGAGGGGGGTGAGCAGAGCTCATTTGCATTTAAAGCAGCCTTGACCAGAATGGGATGAGCCGATTTTGGCAAGGTAAAAAGGATGCTGTTTTACACTACCATTGAGAATTTTAACCAAAGTATATTATAGACTTTTCATTAAGACCTTAAAGAATCATATCAACTTGTAAAGCCATATCAGTCCATTATATGGAGAAAAATCCTTAAATGTTTTCCCAAAAAAAAAAAAAAAAAGAAAGGAAAGACATGAACATTTTGACTGACAAGGGGGTGAATACATTATCTGTTGTTCTGGAAGTGACTTTTACCCTTTAATATGTCAGGCTTTACTGGATTAACCATGGTAAAATCATTGTGGAGATCGACCTTAAAGGGATACTTTACCCCAAAATCAAAATTCTGTCATTGTTTATTCACCCTTATGAGGTTTCAGACCTGTTTTTCTTTGTTTCTTCTGTGAAATACAAAAGTTTTTCTGAAAGACTTTTAACTGTTTTTGTCCATACAATGAGAGTCAATGGGGTCCAGATCAACACTGGACCCCACTGGCTTTCATTTGAACTTTTTTGGTGAACTATTCCTTTAAATGATGTATTTCCTTTAGAAAATGGCATCATTAGTTGTATGATAAATGTGACACTGGACCACAAAACCAGTCTTAAATAGTATTAGTATATTTGTAGCAATAGCCAAAAATACATTGTATGAGTCAAAATGATAAATTTTCTTTTATGCCAAAAATCGTTAGGATGTGAAGTAAAGATCGTGTTCCATGAAGATATTTTGTACATTTCTTACCATAAATATATCAAAACTTAATTATTGACTAGTAATATGCATTGCTAAGAACTTCATTTGGACAACTTTAAAGTTGATTTTCTCAATATTTCGATTTTTTTGCACCCTCAGATTTCAGATTTTCAAATAGCTGTATCTTGGCTTGGTTTTGTGGTCCCCGTTCACAAATGACAATGTAAATTTATTAGTAATGTAACGATTTTATTAGTGATGAAACATTTATCGATAATAATAATCAGAACTAGACTGTAAAAATGTTTTTTCAATGATTATTGGAGTACGTTTACCAAGAAAATGCTACCTAAACTGGTTTCTACGTCAAAATTAACCTTTTATTTAGTGTGTTACCTGTCGTTTCTTTATAATTATTTGTGAGATTTACTTTCAGTTCCTGAGTGAAAACTGTTTTGAAGTAAATCCTACATCAATCTTTTTTCAGTCCCTTATGAAGACATTATAATTGATGTTTGCTGGTGTAAAACTGGCCGCCGGGATGTTGCACCACTAATAAACAATTCTACTGAATAATATAATTCATTAGCCTAACTGTAGGCCGCTTATGCTTGCCAAGCAACGTAGCGTGATGTAGAATGCAACTAATGTGCAGTCACAGGTGTACATTCACAACAACTCATCCAATCAGACCGTAGAGCTTCTATCTGTTAACGTGTGATGTAATACCCATCGGATCTGTCAAGATTGATGCTGTAGTTTCACAGCATTGCAACAGCAGCTGAGTCCAGGCCTCTGTGTTGTAACGACTGTGCTGTAGCGCAGCAGTCACTTACGCGGTGTTTGTGTGCCGTGCATCGCTGCCGAGTCTCTGTGAAGGCCGTCGCTGTGCTGACGGTTGTGTGCGGGAACCCTCAGCCCGCTCATTAATCTATATCACCCTCCATCACGGCGGCAGACGCGGAGAACAGCTCTGTCTCACTCACAAACTCAGTCATACTGACGACAACTCGCCTCCTCAATTCTCTGAACTCTGGCCCATCTCTCTCTTATTCTGTATCTACTCCACTCCTCGTTGTTTCCTTCTGCTCTCCATCCTTGTCATTATCTCTTTTCCTGTTCACATTTTTGCTCCTTCTTACTGTGTGTGCATGTATGTATTTATTTGTTTGTGTGTGTATGTCTATGTGTGTGTGTCAGAAGAGCTGATTCTGAAGATGGCAACTGTGTGTTTGGGTATTGTGACACTTCCGCTCTTTTTATCCACACAGACGGCTTTTCTCCGAAAAACAGTTTTTCTGCAACTCGTTTTCTTTTATTCATTAACCAAATCCTTAGAGCTCCCGCAGCCAAGAAAAGCCTGGAAATAGCAGAGTTATACAATTGTGATTTCCAGGACTGAAAAAGTCTTAATCTCAAAATTAATTGAGATTCTTTTTTGTAGTATTTTACTTGTTTTCCAGTAATACTAGTCTTAAAACAAGTGAATAAATCTACTTGTGCAATAAGACAAAATATACTTGTATAGAAAATAGAGTAAAAACAGTTATAGTAATTTCATTTAACTGTTTTCTTTTTAAATATATTTTAAAATGTCATTTTTTTCTGTGATATCAAAGCTGAATTTTCAGCAGCCCTTACTTAAGTTTATTTTATTAGGGGTTGAAGCGCGTAAGGCTGCAACCCTATTGTAATTGTTAAAGTGGCCAAGGATCAGCAATCTCCATGTAAATCTGATCAGGCAGACCAAACCGTAAATCATAGAGACTTGAAACTTGGTAAGACTCCCACCATCTACAACATCACCAAGTCTCGTCCCAATCGACCTGACGGGGGCGCTACAACAATTAAAAGTACAAAATCGCTCATAACTCTTAACCGTTCAGCGGATGCCAGGCATTTAATATTTTAATATATTTAAACCTAATTTGAGGGCTAGTCCTAGGTTTTTCGCCTGATCGAAACCAAACCAGTGCAGAAAGATTCTCTGGAGAGTGAATATCAGTAATTATCCAAAAAAAAAAAAAAGGTCGAACTTTCGACTCTCTGTTGCAAAGGGACGTCAAAACATTCAAAAGGTGCAGGGCTGCCTTTGCTAAAATGGCTGTAGCGTTTGAACAGAATTAAATAGTTTCGGCAAACTCACAACATGCATGTAAGAGCTGAATCTGAGATCACATGAAAAAGTCATGGACCAAAGTGGCGGTATAAGAGGGGAAAAAAAAATAAAATGTTCATAACTATGCAGCAGTTTGTCCTATTGATATAAAAATCGGTACGCACAGTCTTGGTCCAAAGTGGCTGTAAGGACGTTTGTGTATCTCAAAAAATGTGCAATTCTTTGTACTCTCTAGGTCAATAAATATCAAAAGATGTTGAAATTTACCCTTTGGCAAGCTATGACAGGTTCGTTTAGAAAAGGGACCTGTCCATGTAAACCTAAAAGCCTATAAAGCCTAAATGAAAACTCAAAACTTCATCAAACCACATGCGACAGGTGATTCTAAACAAGCATGCAAAGTTTTGGGGAAATTGAACCACAGTTGGTGCTTTAACAGTCATAAACATTAAAAAACCTTATATTTCTATGGCAAATTACCTTTATTTGGCAAAAATGATTTTTTAAATCATTGAATTGGGTGGTTACAGGCTTGCTAAATAATATGTAATGTCTTTTTTCATATGTGCTTAAATGCCTTAAAGTGCTTAAACCCCGGTCATCGCTGCTTGCAGCTATGTTTATTATCATTATTGTAAACCAGGGGTCACCAGACCCGGTCCTGGAGGGCCGGTGTCCCTGCGGAGTTTAGCTCCAACCCTAATCAAACACACCTGGACCAGCTAATCAAGGTCTTACTAGGTATACTTGAAACTTCCAGGCAGGTGTGTTGAGGAAAGTGTAAACTCTGCAGGACACCGGCCCTCCAGGAACAAGTTTGGTGACCCTTGTTGTAAACAGTTGGGCTGCTTAATATTTTTGTGATTTATTATAAATAAACTTTTGTGAATTCTTTAGAAATTATTATAAAATATTTGTAAATATTTTGTATGATTTGAAAATAGAAATCTTTTGCAACATTGTAAATGTCTTTTCTGTCACTTTTGATCAGTGTAACACCCTTGATAAATAAAGGTTTTAATTTATATAAAAAAAAAAAAAGACCCAGAGTGTTAATATCTTAAGCAGTGTTGCATCCAAAAATAATTATTTTAAGATTTTTTTAAAGCTGGAATTGTATACAAAATACTGTAAATATACATAAGAGTCAGCTGGTACCTCATTACTATAATGTTGATGATTAGAATTATGAAAATTAACTGATTTGTATACAAACACTTAAATTACACGCAACTAAGTTCTTATAATAATAAAGTTACTAACTTTACAATTACATAGTTATATTTCTACACCAATCCTTTTTTTGAAATATAGACATTTAAATGGTGGCTGCCATTGATTTATTCAAACATAAATGAAACACTGAAGAACAGTAAAAATTATAATAAATATATGCTGCATATATTTAGCGAAACGCTCCTCTCTAGAGTTCATTTTTTCTAGCTGACTAATGAGTTTATGCTCACCGAATATGTTTTTTCTGAGGTTACGTGACATTGTTTACAAGCTGTAATATTGACGTCTTTCCACGGTTGAAAAACTGATTAAATGATTAAATGATAGTTGAGATACCTTCAGATGTTTATTCATGTTTATTTTGTTCTATAACTTGTATTAAATTGGAGGAGACGATCAGTTTACGTGCTATCAGTTTTGAGCCATCTCTCACTGCACGTTAAACAGCGGCAAAACGATATTTATTGTTTGAATATTGTAATAAAATGGACAGAATGTGAAATCTGTATCAAAAGTAACCAAAGTAAAGGAGACGTGCTACAATGTTCCATTCATTAAATAAAAATAAAAAAAAACAGGCTAGACTAATTGATTCTTGGGATTTAACAATCAATATCATTTTGCAAAAAAAGCTATATTTTTTTACCCAGCTCTACTAAACACACACATTAATCACTAGGCCACGATTCTGACCAGAATCCTTTGGGTTCTAACGCACAGCAGTCCAAGGACTTGCCACTGCACTGTCATTATGAGCAAGCATTTATTAGGAAGGTTCGGCTCCTTAAATGCTTGTCTTAATTGCACAGCTTTGGGGCACAATAGACACATTCTTAATTACGGAGGAGGCTGGTAACCATGGCACGAAGAAAAGTCACCACACGGCCCAGCTCAAGCATCGCCTTCTTATGTCATTTAACCTAATCACGTTTGATTGATTACTGCAGTCTCCAAACACAGCGCCCAAATGAGGGTCATTTTACACAGGAGGACCGCGGGGCACGGGGGTTTGTGTACACATACAGTATTTAATTGAGAGGTTGGATAATTTCAGCATTTTGTTCACATTACTATTTAGATTCAGTACAATATGCATCATTGTAATTGTATAGAGGCGGAAAACAACGTACAGTAGAAATGCATTGAGAGAGTTTCGCTTGTAGCGAGTTTTTCTCAAACTTTCAAATTGCCAGTATATTAAAGACACTAGGTACTGACACTCTTTCATTTTTCAGGTCGCCTAATGGTTTTCTTGGATATTGTTGGATAATACACTCAACCCCCTTGTTCCCACCCTTGTCTGAGATCTGTTCAGTATTTCAGCAGGAAAACATTTGGTAAGTCGCAGCTTAATTGAACTTTCAGTGGTAGGTGTTGAATAAACATACTAGCAATGATTGCGCTCCATAAATGGCTCTTTTACAAGAAGGGCGGATCCTCTGTTTGATACAAAGCTTGATCCATACTTGTTAAAGCGAGAATGCTTACTCAACTTTTGACTTTTTTTTTTACACTATGCAACCTGGACTTGCAAACTGCAGCACTTTGAGAAGTCTAGCTCATGTCGAGAGTTGATCTTTTGTGTAGCTGCATGATGTTTAGAAACATTTTAAGCGCTAAATGGATGCTTTTCACAAAATGTCAAAGTGCAGGAGGCTACCATTAACCTTTCGCAGGTAATACTTCTATATATCCCTTCCTTATTCAGCTGTGCTTCTCAGTCTGTTTCTTTGGTTCCCTCTTGAGCGCGCACTCACAAAAAAACAGCCCCTCTCCCTTGTGTCTGTGAGCTGTGTATGTAGGGAAGGCATAATGAGGGAACTCAAAGCAGGTTATGATTGATGCTGTCCAGACCCGTGCAGGCCTGGTCTGCCCGTGCCAAGACTAGCACATTTAAAGAGGGCTGTTTTCAAAACTTTTTCCTCACCACCTTTATATTCGCTGTGAAGTCTTTCAGATGTTTTTTCTTCACTCGCTTGCTTATACATAACTCGCTTGTCCCTAAAGCATTGAAAAAATGCAGAATGCATCGTTTTCTGTTGATGAATTTGGGAGGAAACAAAGGGAGAGTGAAACACACAAGGGTCGTATTTAAAGGAGTAGTTCATCATTACTCACACATATGTCATGCTAAACTGGTAGGATTTTCTTCTGTGGAACACAAAAAGAGATGAACACAAAAAGAGATTTAGCTGAATGTTCATGCTGCTGTTTGAAAACGAGTAGAAACTAGAAGTTCTCAAGCTGCGCGAATGTGACCCTGGACCACAAAACCAGTCATAAGTAGCAATAGCCAAAATATATGATCAATTTTCCTTTTATGCCAAAAATCATTAGGATATGAAGTAAAGATCATGTTCCATAAAGATATGTTGTAAATTTCCTACCGTAAATATATCAAAACTTGATTTTTGATTAGTAAAATGCATTGCTAAGAACTTGATGTGGACAACTTTAAAGGCGATTTTCTTAATATTTTGATTTTTTGCACTCTCAGATTTCAGATTTTCAAATAGTTGTGTCTTGGTCAAATATTATCCTTTCCTAACAAACCATACGTCAATGGAAAGCTTATTTATTCAGCTTTATAAATCTCAATTTAAAAAAATGACTCTTATGACTGGTATTTTATTTTATTTCAATGACTGGTATTTTATTTTGTTTTATTTTATTTCATTTCATTTTATTGAAAGAAGCACTGTGTAATGTTGTCTTCTGTGGTCTATAGAAGAAAGAAAGTCATATGAATTTTCAGTGACATGAGGGTGAGTAAATGATGACCGAATTTTTGGTGAGCTATCCCTTTAAGATCTTTTCCACACATTTGGCAACATTTATGTAATTTCTGTGAGTAATATCATAAGTGTTTAGTGAAACCAGGGGAGACGGCTGAGAACATCTATAGAGCGGTTTCACCATTAATTTGACGCTGTTTGGTGTCAAAGTTCCCTGCACAGAACTAGGCAGGAGAGACTGGCATATTGTCCAGGCTGTCTTTACTCTCTGTGCTGTGTAATAATGGAAAGGCTGAGGTACTTCCTGGGATGATGGGCTCTGTCCTTTCTCTCAGTCTTTGCTCCAATTTAGACATATTAACTGAACTGAGCTGGCATCATATATGCACTGAGGGTCTTTTTTGGCAGTGCGGCCATCCCATTCTTCCTTGTATCCACTCACATCCTGTAATTTATTAGTCACAGTATCAGTGGCAATTGCATATCATTTACATTGCCAGTCAGTAGTGCTGGGTAGATTACTTAGAATTTGTAGTCTGTTACTGATTACAGATTACATGGTGAAAACTGTAGTTAGTAACGTCATCGAGGTTTTTCTCATTGTGGGTTTTATCAAACTTGATTTAAATTTACCATTAAACATACCATATTAATATAAAAAAAGAAAAAGAAAATATGTTCCTTAATCTATCTTTCTTTCTTTCTTTCTTTCTTTGTGAATATAGCCAAAGCTGAATGACACACAGTAGGATTTTTAGAAAGGAAAATTTAAACGAAGAAAATGTACTTTATTTGTTGAAATCTGATTACTTATTCCAGATTACAATTTATTTTTCTTATAAATTTAAGATATTTATTTGTAAAAAAAAAATCTAAATTGTGTGTGTGTGTGTATATATATATATATATATATATATATATATATATATGTATGTTTATTTTAAATCTTGCCATTAGGATCAGGAAAATTATTATGTTAGTGGATAGCTTAAATAGACAAATACAGATTTGTTAATAATCAGCATGCGCTGATTTTCAAATTAACTTTAAATAACACTTCAAATAACACAATAGAGACTCAAAATTATGTACAATGTGGCCATCAGAAAGCTTGTGAAAATTAGCAGTTGTTTCCTATTTTATTTTATTTTATTTTATTTTTTAATTTAATTTAATTTAATTTCAGTTTATTTCGTTCTTATCTCCTCCTCCCCATAAAAATGAGCAGTTGTTTCCAGGTTTCCAATTTTATTTTATTTTTTATTTTATCTCCTCCTCCCTGTAAAAGTGAGGAAGAGGAGATATTTTATTTTATTTTATTTTATTTTCATTCTTATCTCATCCTCCCCATAACAATGAGCAGTTGTTTCCAGTGTGGATTTAATTTAATTTAATTTAATTTTATTTTATTTTCATTCTTATCACCTCCCCATAAAAATGAGCAATTGTTTCCAGTGTGGATGTGTTACAGATTTTTATTTTATTTTAATTTAATTTAATTTTATTTTATTTTATTTAGCCTGCTGTTTATTGTCTCTTAATTTCCGTTCTTATCTCCTCCTCCCTATAAAATTTGAGGAGAAGGAGATAAGAAAGGAAACAAAAATAACAAAACAAAAATATTTACAGTGTCAGGAAATATTGTATATCAACCATCATGTCAAAGCTCTCTGACTCTCTCTCTCTCTCTCTTTTTAATGACACTTTTACTATCATTCACCAGATCCAGGCAATGCTCTACCACCTCTGACAAGCTGGGGGCCGCATCCAAAGCTCCTCGCTGTCCTCAGAGGGGAAGGACAGAGTCCATGTTGTGAAAATTGACCCATCTCCCGCTCTTTCCCGTGGAGGTCGGCATTAGCTTGTGTGGCGAGGACTGAGGTTTAGCTATTTGCTCTGCCCCCCGGTGCCCCTGAGGGCCGTTTAAAGGCGTTTAAATGTCTCCCGCCCTGGCTGGCGTGTTTGTTTTTGTTCTGTAGCCGGCTCACGCTACGTTTAATGACGCAGGCCTGGGCTTTGACTGATTTATCAGGGGCCATTAAGTCAGCGAAAAGGGAGCTGGAAAACACTTTTACGTCTGTTTCTAAAAACACAGCGACTGCCAAAGCTTCACACCGCCGTGCTGCTGGCGTGCTGCTCTTCGGGGAGCACCGCGATCGCAGGGTACATAAAGTTTTAAAGTTCCTGCTGGTGGTACATTGTTGGTGTTTTATTCACGGTTTGTAGAATCGTCCATACGGCTTGGGGAAGAGGAAGAGGCTTGAAAAAGCCAAATCTGGCCATTTGGATCAGGGTGTTGTTATGCTAGCGGTTAGCTTAAATACACAAAGACGGATTGATTAGCATGCATGCACAAAAGTAATTAACCGCTCAAATAACACCCTAAATAACACAATAGAGCCTCAAAAAATATGTACAACGTCTATGACAGTGGCCGTCAAAAAGCTTGTGAAAATGAGCAGCTGTTTCCAATAAGGACGTGTTACAAGTGACAATTGTGTGTGTGAATGTACCTTTATCAGGAAGTGTTGTTGCCTATTAAATGAACCATCTGTAGGACAAGATTTTGGGGGCCTTGGGGACGTGTTTCTTTCCTGATAAAATGCTGGGAAATCAAAACCGTGTGCGGAAACGGCCCCGTAATCAACATCTGCACCAGAATCGGCTGTACGCGTCCCCGTCCTTGCCCTGTCAATCACTCGGGCGAGGATGTGCCGAGCAGACGAGCGCGTTAAAGCGTCTACGCCCACGGTTCACTGTAAATTCCCCTTGAAGATGGCTGGTGCCCACGCAAGGCTCCAGACCTGCAGTATCTGCTGAATATCCAGATATACCGGTGTCGCAGTCATTAGGCGAAGCGCTTGGCATTAAAGTCATTAATCGCAGACTGAAGTCGTTGTTCTCGTGGGTTTATTGCAGGATGAAGAATATCGGTGCGTCTGTCACTTTGAAAACTTCTCACCCGAGGTGTCACCTTATTTGTCAAAACAGTTCACGAAAGCGTTTCATCTTAGCTTAATTCATTCAACGCGAAGGCGCTACATATCCACCACCGAGACACACAGCGGAACATGCCATTGCTCGACATTACACTACGTTGTTTTCCAGCATTGTTTTTTTTCTTGTCCCGTGTATTTTTGTTGTCTCGGCAGGAAGGGGTGGGGGTTGAGACATCATTAAGACTGGTGGGATGGCTGGTGTCGTTCCAGATCATTCTGTCAATGAGAGTGCCCGTGACGGTAGGCCATTGTTCGGCGTGGCAGGCAGGCAGGGCCTCGTCTCCTCTCATCTGCGCGTGAGGCGGGCAGGCGGCCCGTCCCGGGCTCCGGTACCGGGGCGTTGATGATGTAAAGTGACACTCCGTCAGCTCTCATAAGACAACGGCCAGGCGTCGGCCCGCGCTTCCAGGGGCCATGCATAATTCAACAACAATGCAATATCCCCCCCCCCCTCACCGAGACGCAACATCTCTGCGTCCTCGCACAGTCCAAACCCTCTTCAGCCCCTGTCTGACACCAGTCTCAGAGCAGCTGCGC